>JAZBGY010002115.1:0-13310 GCA_037414755.1 Lydus trimaculatus
ACTTTTTGACGTACTCTGGGCAGATTCTGTTCGAACAACTAGAACAGTTTTAAAACACACCTTTGATTTCACTCGTATTCACTTCGCGTTCGTCGAACAGCGTTGTCCCAACTGTTACGAAGGTCGAACGAGGAAATGAAATTGATGTGTGGATATCTAAAACGTACCAAATTCGCTTCCCCCTTCGTCATTTGCACCAGTTCGGACAATGCTGTTCGACGAAGGCGGAGTGAAAATAATGATAATTTTTAGCAGGCATTAAAGACTGGATTTTTTTTTTGTGATAAAAAGGCAGTTTATGAGTAGTTTTCGTTGAAGTACTGATAAGATACGGATCAGTGTTCGTAATGTTCGTTTGTGTTTATTTAAGACCGGATGCACATCTAACGAATGCAACAAGTAAGCAATAACATGAATACGAACGAACACCCAACGTTCACTGAGAGATTCGTTCGTGTTCCACTAGTTTTGAATAGAAATGATAAAGGCATTGCATAAATGCGTGTATTTTTTCATTGCCCAGGGCGTTGAAACGGAGTACGTCAAAAAGCTGCCAGAGTAGGTTGGGAGCGTGAAAATGCATGAAAGGGTACTTGAACATTTGACGCTCGTTGGAAACGACTGGAGCGCCTAAACTACTGAAATGGCAATTTGAACACACGCATCAATACCCATATCATCGAATCACTCTATTTTTAAATTGTTATTTTTAAAAAGTAATCCCGTGGGCCGTGCATTAAACTGGAATGGTGAAATCGGGGAATCGTACCATTACGTTTACACTCCCATTCGATCATCTTTTCAATCACGTCCATTTGCGTTCGTTCGTGCTTGTTTCATTAGATGTAGACGCCCCTTTCAATATGGCGATGGTCACAATTTGACAACACTGGGAAGTTGTTCCTGTGTTTAGAAATTTGTGATTTTCTATTGTTTTTGTATCATTTCCGTTTAATATTTATAATTGGCACCAGTTTAGCTCTTCTAACGGTAATAAACATTTAAAAATATTGAATTATATAAATAATAACAAATTACGATTTGTATTTTGTTGTGAATACGCTAAGATAATTGTCGGATTTTGAATTTAGCGCTTGTTTCAATCTAGCTAGCGCCCTCATTTGTCTACGTCAAGCATTAAAATACGACAAAATTGTATTGCGATTAGTTTTACGTACAAGTAGCCATTATTCTAAATTTGCGTATTTTGTATACAGTGAAATTAAATAGAAAAAAATTCGTTGAAGAAAAAAGTGTTTGTTTTTGTTTTAATAAATTAATTTAATTAAGAAACGTTAATATTAAAATCGTATTTATTCACTGCACAATTACAAATCAAAAATGAATCCTGAATAGTAAGTATCGATTTCTTTGACTTTTTTGATTATGTGGAAAAACCATCGTACATAATCATAAGGAAAGGCATATTTTTGACATTTTGGTGCGCAATTAAACAATAAAACAATAATTTACACTTTCATAACAATAATTGAAATGAAAACAAATCGTGAAACATGAACAAAGATTTAATGGAAATTGATGTTTTGGAATTGAAACTTTTTCCACCCATTGTTATTCTGTACGTCATCCAGGTCTGAGTCACAGACGTGGTGGATGATATTGAAAAGTTCTTTTTTTCCACATTGGTATTTTGTTTTTATAAACCTTTGATCCAGAACCTTTGATATTGGAATTGACCCTCTAATTTTTTTTAATTTTTATTTTTTTGGATTTTAATCACCCTTCCCATCGTATTTTTTCTATGAATTGGTATGATAATGATTTTCGTCTTGTTTGCAGTGATTATCTTTTTAAATTGCTACTAATTGGTGATTCAGGCGTTGGTAAATCGTGTTTATTATTAAGGTTTGCGGTAAGTACCTAATTATCACACCAAAAAATTGATTTATTGATGTTGTTTTTTGCTTTTATTTCTTTCTAGGATGATACTTATACGGAAAGCTATATCAGTACAATTGGTGTAGATTTTGTAAGTTGATTTTTAATCAAAATTTTTTATAAAAATTGATAATTTTATTGTTTTTCTATTGTAGAAAATTCGTACGATTGATTTAGATGGAAAGACAATCAAGTTACAAATTGTAAGTTGATTTTTTTTAACAACAAAAACAATTAAATCAAGCTATTTTTGTACATAAAGAAAGAAACTAAAAATATCGCTTGATATCCGGTTGTTTATAGAAGAAAAATGAGTAATACACTTTTTTCCCCCCGAAAATTTTCCATTCATTTTTTCTGATGAGGAAGTTTTTGTTTTTCATATTTATTTGACTAAATTGCGATGATTTTGTTAAGCTTCCGATGTAGTTAGATTTCTATAAATAACTGACCATGAAGTGTATTTGTTAATTTGTTGTTACTAATTTTGTAACAATTTCCTGACTCTAGTTTTACAATTATTGGCAAATAACGTTGTATTTGTAAGGTGTACAAATAAATTTTAAAGTAAAGCAAAGGTAACGGTTCTAGTACAGTTGGTCACTCTGAAACTTAACAAATGAGCACCAATCACGTTTCTTTGAATGACATACTAGGAACGTGTAACTTGTCGTTGTTATGAAGCAATTGTCCAGAAGTTGGTAACACAGCCTTCTTTGTATCCCACCAGGTACACAACATGACTTTCATAGAGGAGTAGATGTTGTTTTACCAGAATCTTCGTTTGGAATTGTTGAGAAGCGAACTGATTTTTGGTCATTAATCACAATTTTCCAAAAAAAAAAGCACATTCTGTGTTGTTTGCTGTACAGCCACATACACTTCATTATACGATCGTCTTTATTCTTCTAACTCAATTCAAATGGTACACATTTCCTTCCGGTATGCGCCATGGCCCATTGACTTGGTCCAAGTTACTTTTGTGTTTAACTCGCATCTTTATCTTCAATCTTCATAGTGGTACCAGACATCAAAAGCAGGGTCTTTAAATCGTCTAAATTGCTTTTGTGTAGCTTCTTTCTCTCGCTGATTTCAAACAACAGATATTCTGCTTATTTGTATGCCTTTGCCAACATCCCAATATAAATTAGAATTCAAATTAGAGTTATGTGTTCAATAAAGAATGTTTTAAAACTTATTTTGTACACACAATACTTACAATAAATCGTTCTACTTTTAAAAACTTTTACAAATAAATATCAAAAAATGCATTTAATATTCCGTAATTGCTACTTTTATTGTTGTGTAACTGTTAATTGATCTACGTTTGTTTATAATTATCCTTGGTTCATGTTACATAACACATAATTACAATATTAACAACCGGTGAAAATTCAACACATTGTATTGTAGTTGAAATACTTTTAATATTTACATAATGCGAGTATTTTATTTCCTGTAATAATTATGTGTAATTTTTATTTTGTTATTTATACGTGTTGTTGTTTGTTTAGTGGGACACGGCCGGTCAGGAACGATTCAGAACAATAACATCAAGTTATTATAGAGGTGCTCATGGTATTATTGTAGTTTATGATTGTACAGATCAAGATTCATTCAATAATGTTAAACAATGGTTAGAAGAAATTGATCGTTATGCTTGCGATAATGTTAATAAATTACTAGTTGGTAATAAGAGTGATCTTACTACGAAGAAAGTTGTCGATTATACTACCGCAAAAGTAAGTTTCTAATTATATTATTTTATGTTTAAATTAGGTAAATATATTGATATCTAAATATATAAAACTGTATGTCCTGACTGACTGACTGACTGACTCATCATCGCCCAGCCCAAACCCTTGGACCTAGAAACGTGAAATTTGGAGGATACATTACTTTTATGATGTAGGCGCTCACTAAGTAACGATTTTTTGAAATTCGGCCTTTAAAATACTGATTGACTTTTATTTAAGGCTAGCACGAATTCTTGAACGTATTAACTAATGGAAAATTTACGTTCTTGATTGAATATACAAAAGTATTTTTCTAGGATTTAAATTAATAATAAATAGTTGTAATATTCATTAATAATGCAATTGTAAATCGTAACTTGAAGCCAATGATTCATTCACTTCTTTATCTTTATTTCTATTGATAAAATTCTAATGTTTCAGTTTTGAAAGGTATTCGATTGTGTAATATTTTGATATTTACATGAATACTGTAATAATAGTATATTCTTACATTTTTTACAGTAATCATCATGCTAAAAACTGTAATATTTATTATTATTTCATCATTATTTTATTATAAATAGAAGACGATTATTTAATTAATCGATAATACAGGGTTGGACAAAAGTCCCGGAACGATCAAATATCTCAGGATTTGGTAAAGCTAAAGATCTGATTTTTTTGGATATTGTAGTTTTAAGTTATGATCTATTACTCTATAGTATTTTGGTAAACTTGGCTTTTCCGGTTCGACCGGAAGTAACTATCAACTTTCTTATTTTAAATAGAATGGTTTATTTTTTTTTGTGCATTTTTGAATTCTACATATTATTCTTGATTCTACTGTATCAGGGTTCCCTATACCTAACTATAGCCGTTTGTGAGATATTTCAATTCTTTTATCTTAAAAAATATCTTTGGTACCCCAAATCTGAGTAGTTTTAAGAGTAGCACCTTACTTTATCTTAAGTGTAGTTCATAAAAAAGAGCATTAAGTGCCTTTTTTATATCAAATAACCAACTTTTACTCGGAAATGAAATTAATCTTTGAAATATCAACTCTCGTTATATCACAAAGTTTAATGAAAATGAAAACAGAAAAAACTATAATATCTCACAAATAATTATAGTTAGGTATAGGGAACCCTAATTAGATTATTATCTATAGAATTCAAAAATGCCCAAAAAAATCTAGCATTCTATTTAAAATAAGCAAGTTGACAGCTACTTCCGGTTGAAGCGAAAGTTCCAAGTTCACCAAAACAACACCCTAGATCAATAGATCATAACTGAAGTTTACTATGTGCAAAAATTCAAATTTTTAACTTCACGGAATTTGGAGATATTTGACCGTTCCGGGACTTTTGCCCAACCCTGTATAATATTATGACTATAATAAATTATAGTCTCCTTATCGCGATAAATTTCTTAATTTTTCTAAAAACCAGACAGACCAGTGAAGGATTTACGCCTAGGCAGCCACAATTAGGGAAATGTTAAAAATTCAAAATTGAATGAGTTTTCTGTCGATTTTGAGATCAATTTTTATTGCTTTCTGTTACTACTCAGAAACGTCATATACAGTCTAACACTTTTCATCTAGGAATATAGAAGAGACTACAAGTAATAGGACAGTCTTAAGTGTAGATAATCTTACAAATATTCTACGAGTTATATCTTTTCAGTCCAGACGAAGGCTATAGGGTCGTTTTCACACACCGGCATTTTGCCGGCTCCGGCTCCGGCTTGTCGAGATCCACTCCGATTGCATTTCTCGTTGAAGGAGATCGGGCCGACATTTTTATCGTGTCGGCATGTGTGTGTGTGAAAGCTCTCATTTGAATACATAGTACTCGGTGCTGGCGACGGCTCCGGCTCCGGTTTTGCGGGTGTGTGTGAAAACGACCTAAAACTATCTCGATTCTTGTAGTTTCTCCTACGTTCTAGATGAAATGTTTCAACCTGTATACTATATTTCCTGACACTATAAGAGGGGGGCGGCACATCAGAGCGGGCCTATGGCGGCATCACAACCAAATCGCTTCTGAGACAGACTACTACAGTATGCACCAACAAAATAGGTACATAGGAAATAGCATCGATACTAACCACTCTCATATCTGAAAAATTAAACTGTTCGTAAGTGGGCTTGCAATAAATGATGAAAAAAGGTATAGATGAGTATAGACACATGAGTTCGTCTCCCTAGCATTGTCTCATTTATTTGTTGTTGCTCTGGGACCCCTTGATCCTTTAAACGATTTGATATCCATCATTTTCTGTTGAATTTAATAAGTCGACACAGCACTATACACCAATACGTAGCAACATCCCTGTCTTCTTATTATTCGCAGTTTAATATGTCGTACGGAGGTCATAAAGAAGACAGATGGAAATTGTGCCAATTATATCCCTGTCCCTTGATTTATGTAAAAAATTGTAAAACATAAAATTATTGTTAACATAATATTTTTTTTAGGAATATGCAGATCAGTTAGGCATTCCTTTCCTTGAAACGTCAGCCAAAAATGCAATCAATGTTGAACAAGCATTTATGACAATGGCTGCTGAAATTAAAAATCGTGTTGGACCACCATCATCAGCTGGTGATCAAGCAAATAAAGTGAAAATTGATCAAGGACGTCCAATTGAAACGACTAAATCAGGTTGTTGCTGAAAGAAATATTATAAACAAGAAAAATACATTCAAATATTATTATAAAACAACAAAAAAACAAGAAACAACTTTGCGGATCATTTCAACATAATAATAACATTATTATTATTATTATTACATATTTTTTTTTAATTATCATTGCAGTTTTAACATACTGCTAAAATTCTATATATGATTAAAATAATAATATTATCTTATATGTAAAGTTATTTTTTTTTCTTCACTTTTTGGTTATGTTAATTTTTTCTTTTCATATTACTCTAGTTAATGAATTTTTAATGTAATAAACACCAAAAAAAAGTCATTTAGCCTAATTAATTAAAGTTTCATTTTTTGATATTTATGGCTTTGGATTTGATAATTTTGTAATGTCCGTTGTTGGGGATGGATAAAAATGAACAAAAATTATTAGAAAAATAACTCATTTTTTGTTTCTCTCCGTTTTTAATTTAGTCCCCGAGAACGTTGCCATTTATGTCAAATGAATGTAATCAGAATTGATAGTAAATTTTTGGGTTTTTTTCTCTTCTCAATTTGTACCTTGTGTATTTTTTTATAAATGATATTCAAAAAGAATGAGTTAGAAAATTAACATTGTAGGGTTCTGGGCCACTAAAAACCTTTACTTTTATTATTATCATTATTATTATAAAAGAAACGTTGAAAATTCGTGCACTTTATAAACTCGTAAATTCTCCAGCACTCATCATAACTAATTTTGTTTTTCTGTATACATTGAAGTTATTATTTTAAACAATGTCTTGTAGGATATAATGGAAACACAAACTTTTGTAAAATCTACGATAATATCCAATTGATAATACAGACAAAATTAAACTGTTGATAGATTACATCATTTTTGTAGTTAAAATATTTGTATGAGGAATTATTGTAAACAAGTAAACGATTTGAAAGTGTGATAATATGCGTTATCTATCAACCTGGATTTTGTTTTATTGTAAAATTTAAAAAAAAAAACGTAATTAACGCTTGTATATTTGCAATTTGCAAGATACAATGATTGAAAAAAAATTCGAAACGCAATTACACCATATCTAAGAGTTCCTGTGTATCAATAGTCGGTTGTTGCTTCTCATTTGCAACCGTTTTTATTTCTAATTGTTGACTCTGCGTCGACGAATTCGGCATTTTAACCTCAACCGGTTTAATATCCGAATTTTTAACACGTTTCGGCAACACAAAATCATCATCATCGCTACTATTAAGACGGCAATCATCAGTTTTCGCGTTAAGTGTTTCCTCCTCAACATCACTTTGGTTATCATCATCACCATTAGAAGTCGTTTCTTCTTCCTCTTGCATTTCGTCACAACTAGATTCTTCTGATTCCGATATCATTTCTTTACGTTGAATTGTGGATGCTGTAGGTAGTGCTTCATCGTCTTTTCTCCGTTTTCTTTGTTTGGTTTCGATGGGCGGTGGATTTATGGTCGATCGACCATTACGGAAACTTTCCAATAGTTCAATTAAATGTTGAATTTTACGTTTTTTCTCATTCAATACTTGAACGAAATTACTATAAAGTTGTTCATCGTCGCGTTCTTTACGTTCAATGAATTCTTGTAGTTTTGTCGCGTATTCTTGATTAGCTGCAATTTTAATTTAAAGAAATTCGATCAAGATAGAGATGGAGCGCTAGAATATTTCAATTACTTGTCTCAAGCTTCTTCTGTTGGGTTTCCAGTGTTGCTATTTTACTTTTATACTCTTGGTTTTCGTTATGGAAGACAAGTAACGTGTTTTCAACATAATCGGCGTAATCTGTCTAAAAATAGAAGTATTTGAGTCTATTTTTATTAACTTCAAATTATTTAGAAACCTCTTTTAAGCTAGTTGAGAAAAATTTCGCTCGTCCTCTATTTAAGCAGCGATACACAACAAATTCGTTGTTATTCAAGCTTAAATTAACATTATTAGGGGGATTATTTAAATATTCTTTTAAGGTATTGTAATAATCATTGAAAGGCATCTGGTATTCATCACACCATTTGTTTAAAACCCCTTCTGTTACCTTAAAATTAATCAATTAAGTGAAAATTTGTAACACACAGGTAGATGAAACTTACAAAGCATTTCCATGCTTTATTCCTCTGAAAAATCACCAAATCCATTGATTTTATATCAAATTTTGCATTTATATAAAACGGTGGCGAATTTTCATTATGAAGCTTCCTAAAAATCTGATTCATTTTCTACAGAATACTAATTTTCAAAGTCTTATTTCAAATCAGTCTGTAAAAATTCCCATTGAGGTTATGTTATTGCATTAGTGAAGTTTTACAGTTTTTCGTCATCTATTATGAAAATTCTCATATTGTTTGTTGTTTATTTAAAATCAATATTTATAATAAAATAAAATAATTTAAATAAATTGCTAAATTTATATTTTGTGCGCAAAATTTTACAACATAACCTCAATTTTTTTGTTTACCATGAAATTCCCCTAGTTGTTAAAGCTGCACGTACACTATAAAATCTCAAGTTATTGTAACAAGAATTTGAAAAAGTGGTGACATCTACGATGAAATTTGTTGAAATAGACTCCATATTCACGGGTAGTAACACAGAAAAACATATATTTAGAAAATTTCGATATTTATTGAATTCCATAGGGTACTAAAATTACTTACAAGCAATAAATAATTGGCTTACTCTTTAATGCTAGACATTCACAGTCCAATTTGTAGGACTACACTTACTCCGATCCTTCCTTATTTGGTTACCATTGGAGTGTGAATGGGGTGTAGGACTACCAGACTAGCCTACACTTTACCGCGTTGATTCGTGAGTAGGGTCAAGTGGAAAGGTCGTATAGGAGGTGCGTGTAGTCCTCAGACTGGAGTGTAGTCTATTCTAGTCTTCCAACTCTCTCTAATCCTACTCTTTTTCTTCAAAATACGACTTCATGGATAATTCTGGAATGTTGCAACGGTCCTTGCCGTCACCTGAAACAACCATATTCCAATATTTAAGTTAATAAAATGTTAATCAAAATTACTAGTTGATGGTAGATCCATTTCTGATTGTTCTCTACACGGTGTTCCCTGTTTAATGAAATACGAAGGATGTTCGTGTTGCATTAATGATGATGATGGTAATGTAGACAAATAAGTGTTATCATCATCCATTTCACTATGTTGTATAATAGCTAATTGTAGGGCACGTTTCAATTTTCTTCTAATCATATGAGATTTAATGTTTTTCAATTCGGAAGCCACATAATTACCAAATATTTGATATTCATCAATAGATATATGATCGTCTTTTGGTAATGATGTATTTTGAGAGCGACGCTTCACTTTTCGTTTTATCGGTGGTGGTGGTGGTTGTGGTTGTTCGCAAACAGAAGAAACAGGAGATGAACATAGATTCTCCGTTGAGGAGCTTGAATCCATTTTAACATTTACAACCGTATTTTCGATTTGACAATTATTACGCGTCTGCAAATAAAATAGATTTTGAACTAGCGTTGTCTTTGGACTAGTGACGGATGTAAGGTGTCTTTAGGATCTGTAACTTTTGGCTACACAACTAAAAGGTAAGAGCTTTTAACTGCCTTCTTTCATATGTTCTAGTTGATTTTTTACCCAGCGTTTCACCTAAATACGCAGTGCTTGCTACTAGCGTTTTTGTTACTAATCTGTAAGCTGTAAGTATTTTCTATCAGATACACTACTGTAAACAGAAATGTAGGAAGTCGGGATCGCCGATTGGTCAAGCAACTCGCCTAGAGGAAGCCCGGACTAACTGTACGATTAAACCGAAATAGCTTTACTGCATAAACGGTCTCAAAATCGGCAGGTTTCAAAATCGAGACACAAATTTTCCCCTTCGAAGATAGACGGGCGAGGAAGCCGTACTTATACGTACGGCCACGCGTAGCCCAACTCCATACTTTTATCAACGTAGTCATCAATGTGCGAGGCGTTCTATACGCTTCAAAGTCGGCGACTGAAAAAACACTGGATGCGCGCTCATGCCTACTACCGGCCGATTATTTTATCGTTCATGTGCGGTTACCCTAATACTACTAACACCACATCGGATATAGTGAGGGAGCCAAATTGTTCTTCTACTTACCCGACTCACCGGTTCTATGGGTTTTCGCCGTGCATGGGATGATAAAATAAACTTTAAAGAATCATAAAATTCCCATTTAACACCGCATTGTTTCGCTTCTGGTCCTCTCTTTTTGATTTTTTTATATTCTTGAAAGAATTGTGTTCGTAAATTATAGATTTTCCTTTGAATCTCTCTCTCATCTGCCTCTAATTCTTTGGCTAATTTCGTTATGCCATTTTGTTTCTTCACTCTATTCTCATATAAATTACATTTAGAATCCCATAATTCTGGTAGACCTTCATATTTCTCTATAAGCAATTTTGTCTTCTCTTTTGTCCAATGGAACTTTTCAGACATCTCGAATATTGCTCAGCAACACCTTAGAATCATGATTAAAAAAAAATAAAACAAACAAATCGTATAAATATGTAATTTTAGGTTATGTTAGGTTCTTATCAATTCAACCGTTATTTAAGAACTTAAATCCACTTACAAGCAACTAAAAACAACAAATAAACCTTTATGCTTTATTTTCAACTAAAATTATCAACAATATACAAGAATACAACCAAATTTAGCAACTTGAATCAAGTAGCTTGTCAATACTGGTGAAATGTCAAGTACTTGTAAAAGTCAACTTGAACAAAAAAAAAATTGACAGTTGATGCGATCCGTAACATTAATGTTTATATTAGTGTTGGTCCACCCTTAACTTTTTTATGTTAATCTGATACGTAAAGATCATGTTTTAATTAATTAAATCTGAAAAAATGCATCAATTAATGAGGTTTAGAGGTTATGTTCACTTCTACAACAGGGGTACCCAAAATGGCATCTAAATTTTCATTTAGCATAATTGGAAGCATATTAAGCACCCTTATTCGTAGAATAGATTCATTACTGTTTAATATTACTTGAATTTACTTGTTTGTGGCATTATTTAATGTAAAATTGATAAAAATGACAAAAAGCGACCTGTATATTTTGAAAGCCACTGATTTGAATGAATCAATAGGGACGAAAGGAATAAACAAGGGTTTTTTAGTTGAATTTTTTATTATTAAACGTAATCGTACATTTTATAGAAATTATGCTGTTTGGTCATCACCTTTTGTCGTTCTTGTATAGATCAACTGTGCTCTATGTTGGACAACTTGTTTGATGAGACCTAAAATTTGATAAAACAACAAGTTTTAGCATAAAATAATAACAATAAAACGCATTAAAATCAATTCAATATATAAAACGTAAATCAGACTCATTAAATCAGTTTTATATTTTGCTATCATAGATTTTCTAGCAAAAAAAGGTGTCATCATTTCACGTTTTACCAACCACACCTTTATTATTAACGCATTATTCCAATAATTAATTTACCTTTTTGTTGGAGTTCAACTAAAGCCCTTCGGGCCAATGATCCACGTACTTTCAACCGTTCTGATACAACAGAAGGTGTAATCAATTTGTAGGATGGTACTTCTTTGTATAATTTATCATACGTTGCTTTATCGAACAATACTTGATTGTTCAATTTATCACGAACTTTTCCTTTAGACCACTTCTACAAATTTATTAACAAATAAATTACAAACAAATCATTAATTAGTAGATGTTGGAAAATTTACCTTCTTTTTAGCTTTACCACCTCCGGATCCTTCTTTCTTCTTTTGAGTTTTTTGTGGTTGTTTCGATGATGCTTTCGAATCCTTCTTAGGCGGCTATGTTAGAGAAACAAAAGATAAATTATTACAATGACTAGACACGTGCTTTTAGGTTATAATCCCAATTGGATGAATTTATTAATAAAATTTACTATAAATATTAATATAAATCGCATTTAGATAATTTTATAACAATATTTTTCATTCATATTGTTTTATTATAAGAAAAATGCATTTTTATTGAAAATTTTTGTAAAACAAAATCAACTCACCATCTTGATTTCTTACGAAAAGAGAGAGGAAACGGAAATCGAGCTGGTTTGCTGTCAACTGTCAATTTTACTACCAACGTATAATCATTAAAATTACTAAATTTTTAAGGTTATCAATAATCAAAACAAAAATATTGCGCGAAAAACTTTAATGATTACAAAATAATAGAAACAAATAAATAAAACAATAAAATAAATCTATGTATTGCATAAAGCCATATTCAGTTCTTTGATGAGAAACTTGCCAATTTCTTGTATAACCAATTGTTCTAAAGACGCATTTGTTGCTAACATTGTTAATACCATTGCAATATCTTGTGCTTGTATATTACTTAAAACTCGTTTAATACGACCACCAAGTTCAGTTTTTTGTTGATCAGTCAAATCGTACAAAATAACTTCAGCTAATGGTTTGAATCTACCTTGACTTCTATAAGCACCATAACAAGCCCCAGCTGATCCACCTTATTTAAGATTATCTTAATAAATAGTCGATTTCTATTGTAATTTTGTAATAGAATTTACCAACTGCTAAACCTACAGGACCTCCAAGTAGAGCACCGAAAAAGGCACCAGCACCTGCCCATAGTGCACCTTTTGCAGATTCTGTTATTGTAACTTTTAGATTTTTATCTTGTGCAAGAATTTCACAAACTTTTACAAAATCTGAATTTGACAATAACGCCATTACTTAAAAATAAATAATCAAATCATTTACCGAGAAAAAAATCAACTTTGGACCTGTTTCAAGTAAATGTTGTGCTGCATTGTGATTGGTTATTATTTGTAATCAAAAATTTTTGATTGGTGACGTTACCTGTTTGTTTTTTTGATTATAATTATCGAACTCACTTATAGATGTCGCTAGTTATCTTCGATTCGTTTTCTAATTGGTGGAAATTTTACGGGAATTTATTTGATTGGTGGCGTCACCTGTCATTTAATATTTGTTTATATTTTGCAATTTTCTGGTTAATTAACC
>JAZBGY010002116.1:0-13307 GCA_037414755.1 Lydus trimaculatus
ATTCAAACAAAAAAAAAGAGACAGTACATCCCACTTTCGGCAGACTTTTGATATAATTAATCCAACAAACGAAACAGTTGTCTTCCTTACAATCATCTTTAGGACTTTGTAGAAAATTTAAAAAAATTTATTGTTTAATTTATCTCGATATTCTTAAATGGGAAAGATAAGTATTGTTGGGCACGCTTTCGTGTCTGTAGATGGTGCACGTTTATTCTTGTTGTTGTTGTTGTTAGTATGGTACTAAGATGGAAAAATTGTTTGTAAAGCTAGTGCCGGCTGACCTTTGCTAACCTCTCACGGATGCGGCACGCGCATCTCTTTAAGATCGACAAACATCAAGAATTCCATGTTGTAGGTACATACAACAACATAACAGTCATACCTACACGATTCGCGGAACATTAATTTACTTTTTAAAATCATACGCTAAAAGTCGTATGGTACAGTTAGGTACCATTTCTATTATTGTTAATTTTATGGTTAATTTAAGTTGCTTTACCTTTTCTAGGTAACGATTATCGTTTATAACGTGCCCATATGGATCTTTAATCTTGTTATCTTGCAAAGCTTCAACCAATCTTCGATCATCGGTGTATGTGTGTACCTATATACATATGCGTAGGTACTTGTGTGTGTGTCGCCTAAGATTTATATCCACAGCAATAAATCCAAGTTATTTTGTTTTAACTGCATATTAGACAGGTAAAATACGATATAGTTGGATATAATGGGCATTGCGGTTTGACCATTCAATAAATCAAATAATTAAGAAGCGGACCATCATCATTCCACTAATTTTGAATAAAATTCTTATTATATATTTTTTTTCTCATTATTATTATTTACATTTTTAACAAGATATCTGACAAAATTTGAAAAATTGATGATAAAGAATCAAAATACAACAAATTGCGGTATTCTCTATCTCTACATATTTTTATATGTATATGTGTAGATGGATGTATGTAGATTTGTACATATTATACACAAGGGGCAATTTTTGTAGGGTTGGCAGGGCGACGCCGCCCTCCGGATAGCGCTCGATAAACCCCGGAGTCTGCGCCTTCAGTATATATCTGCAGGCTAAATAGAGGATACTTGTATGTATATACCTATATGATCAACCATATACATTATTCAAAGGAATTTTAAGTCTATAACAATAAGATTTTTCATTGTTTTATCTTTTTTTTCACCGATTTTAAAAGCAATAAAAAACAAAAATCATAACGGAAAAAATAAAAGGTGTTTGTGTTATAAATTTTCTTGAAAATCATCAATGTTGTTTAAATGCTATAAACATATTGTAGAACATCATAAAATCTTTGATGAGTTCATAAATGAGTTAGTTAAAAGCATTCAAATAAAACAAAACAACAGAGAAACGTAATAATAAAAACTAAAGAAAAACAAAGTTTATTTTTGTTTTGTTTGTTTTTTGTTTTGCAAAATATATAATTGGTAAAGTTTTACGGGGGTGGGTAAAAACAATTGAATTTGCATCACGACCAACTTAAAAAGTCTTATCCATTCCTCTTTTTTTTTTGGTTTCTTTACATTTATAACTAAGGGGCGGACATTTATCTATACTAGAATCTACAAGGCGGGTATAGTAATTGAAATGATAACATCAAAATCCTATTAATAATAATATGAATAAGCTGTACATCCGATCCTTACTTATACAGTAATTGATTCAACAATGTGGCCAACTGACAGTGGCGTTACTAGGGGGTGCGAGCAGTGCGACCCTTACCGGGTGGAAGCATCTTCGGTGTGACATCTAATGTTTTACAAACAACTGTAAGCTTTTTTCTTGTTGAAGAACATGTTTGAACTCTTGAATCTATGCTTTTTAACGATCAAACATTTCATCCAAAGATTCTGCTAAAAAATGACGAATTTTGTGTTGATTTTATCGAAATAAGCTACAATTTACAAGGATTTTGAACAAAAACAGCAAAATTCCCAGGCTAATTCCATCAAAATAAGCAAAAAATGTCAAAAATTCTATTTCCGCTAATCAAATATTGAGGAAGAAGAGATCAAACGGGTAGCACCATGTATTATCGTACCGGGTTACACTAAAGAGTCGATTACATTGAGCGATTTTAGTCGTTAAACGCAGGCTCGCGCTGATGCGACCAAAGTCGCTGTGTGTAATGTAGAAGACGCTGGACGCTCGACGACTGCGAATTTAGTAGCCAACCCCTGTCAATTTTTGTCGCTAGAGGATCTACAGGAGCAGGGTTGCTACTTGACGATTTTCCGTCGGATCTACCAGATACTTGATAGCAACACGGTTAGCGAATTATTGTCGCTGTGTGTAATCGACATCACTAGGCGACTTGCAATATACGCATGCCCGCCCCATCTCAATTGTCATCGTCTAGCGATTAAAGTCACTCAATGTAATCGACCCTTAATGCTAGAAACGCGACTGCCAACTATCCAATTGAAAAGAGTTTTAAGACGAATGATCTCGCCAGATGAGAAAAACACTCCACAAGTTTGTAAAGTACCTACCTTGGTACAGTGGAAACACATTAGCAGAAACTCGCGTTGCCTATTTGAAACATGGCCTCAATAAACCCCTTTTCTGAATTATAATAAAAAAAACTTTCCCACCCCCATTTATTCTTCTGTTGTAATTAGAACGAAAAGAGCTCAGCATCCACACATATACGCATATACATCAAATTGGATCGATGTGACTTGTGTGACGTAAAAGAAAGTAAAAAAAAAACCGTTCCCATTTGTACATTTTACCCTCTATTTGAAACAAAAGCTGAAAACCATTAAATTATTTTGTCGTACAGTAATTGAGCTGACTGTCAATTTTCGTCTTATTAATAAACAACACTGGTGGTCTAGTGGCGGTGGTGATGGTGGTGGTGGTGGTGGTGGCATTTTCCTCTACGTACACACACACATCGACAAAGGGCGTTATTGGGATGATTAAACATGAATGAAAAGACACCCTCAACACAATCACAATGATATTGTCATTTAAGAGAGGGTAAAATCGAAAATAACATATGAGGACGTGTGTCTATGTCCTATTAGTTTGTAAAAGACCACAATAATATTAAAACAACCCCATATAACATATAGAGGGAAAGAGAATTATTTTTTACTTTCTACCAAATAAGAAAATATCTACGTTCTAACACCCTATTTTCTATTGACTTGTAAATTATTATTACAAAGATTTGAAAACGATTAAATTGAAAAAAAAACAACTTGATGATGATGATGATGATGATATCAGATAAAAAAATTTGAGGGTGTTTTTAGTCACTCTCTCTCTCTCTCTCTCTTCCTGTTTATCTCTGGTACTTTGGAGGGTCATGATTTTTGTTTTAATTCAAGAGGAAAAAATGCGCGCGCGCATATTTTGATTGGTCCAGATGATAACCGAACAAAATATCGGTTGTTTTAAATTTAAAATTATAGTCTTCTTCTTATATTTATGAGTTATGAATACCGTTTATGTTTAGAAAATTATCCATATTTTATAAGTGGCATTAAATTAAAATATTCAGAGCGCTTGTTGTCCGGCTCTTTCTGCCTATCGTCCAATCATCATAGACTGTTTCTTGTTCCTTTTTTTTGTTGTTGTTGTTTTATTTTATTTTAAATTATACTACAATTATATTAAACAAAAAGTAGAAGAAGAGTGGAAAAAAAATGATAAAAAATCGATTTTTTTTTCTTCTATTTGTTAATAAACTGGTGAACTATACACTATGCAGTTGTGGTATATCAGTTGGCGCAACCAATTCCAATTCGTCGTCGTTCTGTTAACAGTGAGGAGAGAACGAGGACTAATTGGAATATCCGGAGGCGATCCTATGCTTTAGATCCTTGTTCCATCGTTTTGTATATAGAGAGATGGATCGATATTGTAGACATTACAGTTTACCAAAATGCAATTTGTACAATTATTCAATATGGAATTGTGTCATAATCGATGAACAATAGCGAATTGTTTTATTGATAAATATAAGAGAAATGTAAATCACGAATTTACATTGATTTTTTTCTGTTGTTTGGTATTGGTAGGTATAAATAGTTCGCTTGCAAACTTATTTCTTTTAGAGAAATATATAAAGAAAGAGGGAAGATTTCTATGAATATTTGACGATAAATCTCAATACCGCTACAACGAAAACAATAGGGACTTGAAAGTTTTGAATTATTTGAAATAGGGGAAAGAAATAGGAAAAATTACCAATAAAATTGACAATTTTTATTCGATATCACTGGGAGGGGGAAACAACTGAATTTACAGTATGACCAACCGTATCGTCTAAAGATTTCGAAAATATCTATATTTGTTATTCGAGGTTCTTCAGATGGTTTTCATTTGCTTTTAAGGAGAAAATCGTAATACACAAAGCTACCAATTGTTTGACCAGTGTAGCCAACAACCTAACACGAAAGTACTAAAATATCCTAGCTGTTACCAACTATTAAAAGCAGCTCTAAAATCTAAATATTAGAGAATTTCTATTTATTCAAAGATTATTTGTCTGTCACAACGATTGCAGTTTTCTATATTTCGATATCGTCTGTGTTCCTTTATTGGTCTGGATGATCAGAGTGGATCAGAATGGATCAGAGCACGGCCGGAGTACGTCAAATGGCTGTCAGAGTAAATTAGCCTCTGCAGTAGCATAACTAAGAATTTTGGACCCTTACGCAAATATATTATAGAGGCCCCAATTCTTTTAATATTAACCAGATTCTATAATACCTTAATCGATTACAACTTCAATAAGTTCTATTCTTAAGCCCTTTAAACGTCTGGGACCTTACGCATTGCGTGCCCTGGCTTATGCATAGTTACGCGCCTGAGTCTCACTAGAATTAAGAACGCCTTGTGCAGTTTCTCTGATTCTAACAATAAGTTTAATTTTGTTGGCTCCAGATCCGCCTCAAACGTTTGACACTCGGTTTATAATAAAGAAACAACTTGGATGCCCAGAGTACTCAAACGGTACTTTGAGCTATAAAGAAACACACGCATTATTACTAGTCTAGGTTGGCGAAAAGTAGGGTCTTTTTGGTGATGCGGTTAGTATCATCATTTGTCGTTTTGGCATCAAGCCGAAACTCTTTGATCTTAAAATGTCCATTCACGACGGATCCATTTGCCCTAAAGCCGTTAACACTAATCCATTAGGCCTAGGTAGAAATTACGAGGATCATACATGGACGAGCCAGTTCCTATCGTTTTCCTTCGCGTAGGTGTCTAGTGTTGTGTCAAATTTTCTCTCACTTCATCAAAAATAATGATACGGCTTATCGTCGCGGATATTGGCCACGTAGAAAATCCACTGTTCGAACCACACCGATCCATCTGTAGTTCCTCACACACGGCGAATTCGTTGGATCGCTCGTAAATCGGCACCTTTAACGCTTTCCATCGGAACTCGAAAAATAAAACATCAAATGCCCCAGAAAACAGGAGTCTTTAAAAAATCTATAAAAAGTTGCAGTTTTTCGACACGAGTTTGTGTTCTGTTTAGTGGAAAACCGTTTTTATGTGTTAAGGCTTTTACAAAAAAAAAATCTTTTGATGCTACCAACACAAAGAAAATCCCTAACATCGGGTAAAAGCAATTGAATTTACAGAGTAACCAACTGTCAAGTCTAAAAGCGTTAAATTTCCCTAGTTATTTTTCAACAGAAATATAACAATTTTTCTGTACATTTCTAATAAATAAAAATACACAACGAGGGTGGAATATTTCAATGAATATTCGATGACGAATCTCGGTAGGTACTTGTAAGAAAAACAAGGGAGCGAAATAAAATTGAAAAGTGATAAAAATCACTATACTTTTTATTGATTTATAAAATACGATTCACACATAAAAATCATCAAAAAATAAATAAATAAATAATAAAATATATTGTTATTGTTGTATAATAACGATATGTTGGTGTTATAAATTAATACAACTCCAATTCCTTATCAATATTCATTGGGAGGCGTTTACCATCTGTCCCATAAAAAACGTCTACTGAAATAGGAGCGCACATATTTGTGACTATGCGTGTGTGTGTGTGTCTGTGTGTGTGTCTGTGGTTTTTTCGATATTGTTAAATAAGAAAGAAACACCAAAATATCATTGATTTCCACTCGTTCCAACTTTTGTTAAGAGGAATTCTAACAAAACAAGAAAAATCGAAATATTGAATGATTGTCGATAAAAGACTATGTTGTATTTTGTCAATCATGTCAAGTATATTGATAGAGTAACATATCAAAAACCATGAAAGTGTATAATAATAAGAACCCCAACCCCAATTTGTTTGTTTAGGCTGCTGATCTTTATTAGCTTGAGGCTAGAGATTTTGCTATTAACAATTGATTTTCTTTTGAAATTCTTAACATTAAAATAATTCAAAATCATAGACAGATAGTAACAATAATAATAATAATAATAATAATGATAACAACTATTGATAAGTTTAATGTTAGTAACATAGGTATTGTATAATAGAAAATATAGAAGAGATAAATGAAATGAACTGGCTGGGATAAGAAATAAAGTAAACAGTATTTGTCGCCTCAGGGTTGGTATTGTAATGTTACAGATGAGAATAGTGATCGTACAGTAAAATTTTTCAAATAGAATAAATAGAAACAAAGATAGACATTGTGTATAAAACATGGACAATATGGCTGGTTGAGCAGTTGTTTTTTTTTTGTGTGTTGTTAATAAATCGAGCGAAAGAAGGGTTATAGTGATTAATATTTCTTCATTTCCCCACCAAACATTTTGAAAATAGTTCTTTTAATTGTTGTCAGTTGGCAACGAATCACAGTTGTCGTTATGCAACAGTAGTACAAACTTAATCTTCAACAAACACAAAAGTTACAAGAACAATTTAAAATTCATTCCCAATACTGTTTTATAATCGATAATTAATCATATTGTTATTATATATAATATACAGTTGACAAACTTATTCTATAACTAAATTACAAATGGCGCCTTTTAGTTTAGTGATTTTTGTTTGTAATTTGGTATGACTTTCAAATTAAATTGGTGAGTAGGTGATATTTTCCCATTGTTCAGGAATCCCCTCAAAGCTATTCTATAATTCACCACCCAAAATAGCCACTGTATTGCCGAAAATTCGGCACGATATCATGATTTAGTTTTGTTTTGTACCTACCTATCTACAATTATAAAAGAAAAAGAAAAGAAGTAGCAAAAATTGTATTTTGCCCTGTGCTAGATCACGATTTTAAAATTGTCTTTCTTTTCAGTTAAAACAACTATTCCTACCCTTAGGGTTGTAAGTAGGTATATATACCTACCTACGTATAATCAAAATTGTTCCACCGTTCATGTAACATAAGTAATATACCTTAAAGGTTGGTAGAAATAATCATAATAAGAATTAAAAAAAAATGCTATATATAGCCTCTGTCTACATAAATATATGTAAGTATATAATATGTAGATAGCTTGTGGGTGTATTATAAATGTTATTTTGGTGTGGTGGGAACTGATTTTTGTAAGAAATCTGGAATGATGATGATGATGATGATTGGCGAGAATTAGTTTGCGTGTCTGTAACCATCTCCCACACACATATACATATCTCTTCAACTATTTGGTATTTTATTAACAATGATGGACACACGCACAGATCGCATACCTAGCGTACCTTTATGATTATATAGTTTTAAATACAAGCCGGCCCTCATACACTATTCATAAGCTTGTATAGAGATGACGTTCCACACAAACGATTATCTCCATCTCTATATCGCTATTCTGAACTTTCGGAAATTGTTAGAATTTAATTGTAGTAATACTAGTTTTTTTTGTTTTTAAATTGTACCGTTTTGATGTGATTGTATTAATGGAAGGGGGGCATTATTGTAAATATGCACCCTGGTATGGATGGTTAAATGTTTAGCCATTCGAAACAATCGCACCTCAGGCCTGTAGCAATGCTCATTTGTTATGCGCAACTGATTTGATCTACCGTGTTCGTGAATAAATTAATGTAGGTGTACATATTTAAATTTAAAAACACGTTTTTTTTAGGTTCAAACAACAACAACAACAACAACAATAAAAAAATAGATGAAAAATAAAGTAACAAAATTTTTAGAAATATCTCTGGATGCGCGGTTATATCGAAAATTACAAGTTTTCGTATACCTAAGACAACAGAATGCAAGATATTTGGTGTGTGTGTGACCTTAATGACAGGTCTTGATGGAAATTAGTCTGTGGGAATCTAACTCGTTATAACAAATCTTCTAAACACTGTCATTTTTGTAAATGGTAGGTGTAGGTGAATCTGTTTCGATGATTAAGGGATAAAAGGCAACGACTTCACTAGAAACAATATAAAACGGCAATTACTTTACAATAATTTCGTGGATTCTCAACCTTCACACGGACACAGCTTCATTAATGTTATTATTATCGTGGAAACCTACCTTTATACTGTAGCCTAGAAAGCGATTTTTACATATTGATACGGTCATATGTTTAAACGGCTGACACACACACAAAAAATGCACATATGTAGATATCCATAACTGAGGGTGTACATTCTGCCCTGTTATTATCATATTAAAGCAGCTTATCACTCCACCCCCCTCAAAAAAAAAAAGAATTACTATTTAAAAACCCCTAGAGTATCCAATAACTACCACAAACGATCAATTTAGATTATTAGCCACGATTGTTAACTATATATGCAAATAGTTTAAATTCAACAAAAATCACCCCTTTACAAAGCGATTTTTATATTTAATATTGAAGACAAAGCGTTGATTTTTTTGTTGTTTTTAAATAATATTTTTTTGCTTGATTCTGATCGCAATAGAAGACCACCCATTGTTTGTATAATAGTGAAAACTTTAATTGGAGAATGCCGTGTGTACGTTTTGCTATTGTTCAGACATGTACTAGAACCCTCACAATTTTATCTTCTGATAAAGTTGATAACAAGTCAATAACAATTGAATTTAACCAACCCCCGTATTCACACCAATTAACTTGTCGATTTTATCCAAAATCTATGTATGTAGCTGTCTTCTTCTTGATTGATTACCAACTTAAATGGAATCGAATTTTTATCCAGCTTTTTGTGGTCTTAAAATCGTCCTTTTACCATGAAATTCTCATCTATTATTAGGAAATTTCACGCAATTTCATCTGCAATAAATCAAATCGTGGAGAAAAATTCTGTTGATAAAAGAGGCAAACCCTTAGAAGAGCTTGAAGGCTAATTCAGGTAATTTGTAGATTTCATCTTTAATTTCTCAAATTAATTGTTAACAATTTTAATAATACCTAACAACAATAATAGTAATAGTTGACAGTTTGTTGAGATTTTTGGAAATTTGCAACAATTCAACTTACAATTTTGCGGGAGAAGATTTAGAAGAAGAACAGGTGGGTCAATAGTGGATCAATCAACCTGAAATACCAAAACGGATTTTTTTTCGAGTTTGGTTCGTTGATAATTTAGCGTATCGAAGGGTGGAGAACAATATTCTACAACAATTCGATTAAAGACGAATTGCGTGGGAAGATTCTTCAAGTTTGTCTATAAAATAAACAAACAAAAATTGCAATATATATATTGTGGGAATCCTTCATAATAAACTAAACAATCATTTAAATAAATACCATTTCTGTTATATACAGTTGATATTTGTATTTACTGACGATTTATCTGATCGAATAAACTAAAAGAGCAACCACATCTAATTCGGGCATATGATAAAAGGGATAGTAGATTAAAGTGTGGCAGTTCAAGAGATTGGTCTCTATACTGTATATACTGTATAATATGACATATCCGATCAGTAAATACTGTACCAATTTAGTTATAATCCTGTTAGTTCTGTTACAACTCGAACATTGATAGGATTATATGGAAATTGTTCTTCTCCATTTACAGAGAAATTCATCATCATTCAAATCCTGTTTCTGGAATTGGAGAAACCTAATCGAATTATAGACAAACACAATTTTCCTTATTTTCACCCCAAAAAAAATAAAAATCTCCATAAATAATTGAATACAATCGGGGGGGTGCATTTGTAATAATTTCGATGACCCGTTTTATTTGAAATTGTAAAACTGTGAGTTATACAACCAGTTTAACATAAAACGATATGCGCCATCTATTAGAAGTGTAGCAAATTATCGGTTGTCAATTTGGCAATTATTTTCTAACCTTAAATTTTATTTATTTATTTGTGCAATGTAATTTAAATTTGTTGAAATATAAATAAATTCTTATCAAAATTCGTGAATTTGTCCAATTATGGAGAAACCTACAGATTTGGAGGGGAAATATCAAAAATTGGCAGCTGAATATTCAAAGGTATCAATTTACAATAATAATAATAATAATGGGCGTATATGTGTTGTTTATTTGGTGGATTTTAGGTGCGATCGCAAGCAACAGTTTTGAAGAAAGCTGTATTAGATGAACAAGCAAAAAATACGGAATTAAAAGATGTAATCAAAAAACACGAACAGAAAATCCGTAAACACGATCAAGAGATGGAAAGTTTGATCTTTCGTAATGAACAATTAACAAAACGTATATCAGTTTTACAACAAGAATTGCAAAATTCTAGTACCAATGCTAAGAAGAACCGTCTCACTAATAGTAGTGGTAGTAGTAGTAATAAGCAGAACAATCTAGAAAATCCACAAGAAACAGATTTAAGTGTTTTAGATGAGGAGTTGCAGAAGAAGATTTTAGAAAATGCCCAACTAGTCAGTAGTGTGAGTCAATTATTGAATAAATAACATAAACAATTATACAATTTATCAATTTCTAGATGGCTGATAAAGAATTTGAATTGAATGAGTTGAAAGAGCGTAATTTATGGTTACAGAAAAATGTTGAACAATTAGAGAAACAATTACATGATAACGAAAAACAGTATCTAGAAAAAATCAATAAATTAAAAAAAGAGAAATCTGATCATCTCCAACAACAAACAGTTGAATTAGTAAATAATCCAACAACAGATAAAACAAATCAACAACATGATGATGAATTAAAACGTTTACATGATGATATCGAACGTTGGCGTACTGAATGTGAATTATTACGTTCAAAACCTGATAATCATACGAAATTAATTGAATATTATGAGAAACAATTGAATGATCTATATGAGAAACAACAATTATTTAAATCTGAAACAAATACATTATTTGCTGAAAATCAAGCATTATATAAACGTTTAGAACAATTGATTATTGATAAGAATAAATTACAGAATGATTTTGATAAATCGAATGAAGAATTAATTTTAACAACAAATAATTATAAAACACAATTAGATGCAATGACTGAACATTTAGCAGCACAAAATGATAAAATAACAAAACAATGTGATGAAATACAAGTTTTAAAACATAAAATTTCAATGAAAAAATAGAAAACATTCCAATTATTGCTTTAATTATTATTATTTATAAAAATTGCCCAATTTATTGTGATAAGTTTAAAGAATCTATGTTCTATTTATGTATACATCTATATATTAAAAAAAAACATAATTATGATGCAATACTGCCTCTTATAATAAATAATTCATTTATTTGTAATCAGATTGAAAACTGTACATATTTACAACAAAATAAAATTTATTGAATTTATTTAATCTAAACGGACAGCAAATGATGATCCACACGAACATCCTTGTTCAGCTAATGGATTATTAACAATACGAAACGATGCACTGATTAATTCTTCTTTGTAATCAACTGTGGCACCTTTAACGTAATCCAAAGAGATCTCATCAATTACAACTTTAATACCATCTCTTTCAAACATCCTATTTTTGAAGAAAGAAAAAACAATAATTATTTAATTAATGGTTGTTTTTTTTTTTATTGGAATACTTGTCATCGTTATTTAATTTCGTATCTAAATCGAATTTATATTGAAATCCTGAACAACCACCACCTTCAACACTAATACGAAGAAATTCGTTTGTACCATCAGTGATTTGTTTTAAACGTTTTATACAATTATCGGTTAAAATTAATTCGGATTTTATATTTTCCAGGGGTTTTACAACAGTTTTGGATGGATCATGAATGGATCGTTTCAATAAATTGAAGAAAATTGGACGAATTTTTACGAAATTACCAAACATAATGATTGTTAAAAATATAGGTTATGTTATGTGGACTTTTGACAATCAACTGTCAATAGCAAGGTTGCCAGATTTCTGTTATGTAATAGAAATTTGAGATTCACCCGGCGCATCCACCAAATTTACAGTGATTACTACATATATGGTTGTCTATCTTTGTGTAAATATTAAGAAACTAGAGTCACTGTATAATGGTTCAAAAGTCATTGCACATGTATTAGATTGAGATTTTGTACATGAGCTTCACTAACCAACAAACAGTTCCGTGTATGAGGGGTCTTGGTGGAAAGTCGCCCATTGCAATTTTATGCGACAAACCAATTTTTCGTTTTGCAGAGTACCTTAAGAGAAGACTAACAGTGCAGACCAAGCAAAGAACAATGATCTTAAGAAACAGATCATACAAAAAAAATGTAGGGTAGAGGTAGGGAGAAAATCAACGAGGAGAAGATTGCCACGCATTTCATTTTGAAAGGGTCGAATCAGGTTGTTTTCCATGAATGCAAAGGCATTTTTCTTAAAGGATTTTGTACCGAAATTTGACTAATGAAAAATATTGGAAAATCTTTAGGTCATTTACTCAGAATCTGTTGATAACATAATTTCAGTAATACAGATATGTGGTTTCTGTAGCGAAAATTGCGTCGTTTTTCATATGCAGTGTTGCCTACTCACAATGCGCCAAATAAACGCACAAACAATACAATAACCTACAAAACAATAAAATCGGTCCTTACCCAGCTAGCAGAATGACGTCCAGGACATGGACACTGCCTACACCAACCCTGCCTTTTTTTTTGTCAAAATCTCGAGGCCCTTTTGATTACCAACATCACGGATATTGAATATAAACCCAGCTAGCAGTATGACGTCCCTTGTGTCTTTGCACGTCATTTTGACGTGAAAATTTGGTGACAATCATCACCATTTCATCACTCGTCGCTTTTAGACCAATAAGTAACGTGAATAAAACGTCAGGGTTTTCACCTATTTACGACGTCTCAATTTTCACGTGAAAATGACGTTAATTTGGAACGAAATTTGATCGTCTGAGTTTAACTGTTTTGTAGAACAAATAAACGAAAAAACGATGCGCCAAATAAACGCGCAAACAATACAATAA
>JAZBGY010002117.1:0-13305 GCA_037414755.1 Lydus trimaculatus
CTGTTAGATAGCTTATTACTGCACCGATTACCATAGCAACCCATATCTTTACGTATAATTTGATGTTACTAATTTCATTTTTGTACATTCTATTCAGGTTTTCATCAAAATTATCCACTTTTAGTATATCTTTTGTTTTTTTGATCAGTAATTGAATTTGTGAATGATTCATAATCAATATGAGATATTTAATAGCACCCTTAAATTAAAAAAAAAAGAAGTACATCAATTGAAAATTTGAATCCTCGGAGTTTTGCAAAAAGTTTTCTATATAATCTCGAATAGTATTTTTACCTACATAGTATAGACGTGTACATATGTACTTACGTGTGTTATACCAATGATTGTTTCCACACATTTTGTAAACTCTTCAAAGTCAATATTGCCTTTGAAAAGAAGATAAATTGCCAAATAAATCGTTATAATAATAGGCGATAAAACTAAAAAAGATTCGTAAATAATTCAACTTCCCATATGGATTGACACCAAGAATATTTAATAAACATGCTATGAATCTGATTAATCCCTCATGCTCCATATTAAACGGACTGAAACAATTATTGAAATGCCATACTCTTTCTATATTTTATTGATTCAATATGTCAATTTTTAATGATTTTATAAGAAAATTCAATATTAAATTACAGACTTGTATTTGCATCTAATTAAAGGGAAGGAAATTTAGATAAAAGACTCTTACTGTTTGTGTTTTTGCATGAATTTTTAAATTTTAATGAAAATTACTCCTTACTGGAACTAATCTATATGCTCCAACCTTGACTTATATTTTCAATATAAAAAGTCAAACACGTGCTTAATAGCCCACCAATTTCGGCGGTCCTTAATCACATCAGTGATATTGCGAAAGGTTAATCATAAATTTTACAAAAACTAGCCTAAAAGTAATGGTTTTAGTTGTAACAAAAACCTTCAAACATGCCGGTGAAGCTTTACAAAAACAAAGTCACTAACATCTTCTATTCATTCTATCATAGTAGAGTTTCATGTGCTGTAGATGATATCCTACAGTGTCTTTTTTCTGGTTTTTATGGCTGACGATGATAGTGTAGCAAATTGAAAAGCGCATGATGAAAGCACACAAATGTAAACACGCCCAGAAGCCAAAGCGCAAGCTGTAGAACGCATAACGAAAGCGCACAAATGTGAAAATATAGGAGAATTACACCAATTGATTGTCGCCTAGATCGGATGATAAACATGTAAATACGAAATTACATAAGAGGGGAAAGGATATTGTTGCCATTTAATATGAAAAAACAGTTCGACCTCAATTAAAATACTCACGATTAACTTTGTGCATAATTTATTAATTGAAATTTGGTGGTACACAGCTTGAAGTTAATACAATTTTAAATTCGTGTGTATTTCATTACAGAGTATTCGTTAGAATTGGACATTAATCTCTTGAATTGCAAATTTATTTGTGAGAATACATCTTTTGCATTGTTTGTAAAGTGGTAAAATAAGAAAATGCAGCTTTAAATACCTGAAATTTCAATAAAATCAAAATTTTGTATTATATATGGAAAAATTTCCAACTTACACTTTTAATTGTTTCCAGATTAACGGTCAGTGTATTACCAATAGAGATAATAGTATCCTTCTGTAATCTTATCATGATCATCAATACACTTTTCTGAACTGATATTGAAGAATTATACCATGGAGTATCATAGAAATGGGATAAAGTGGCAGTAGCCTTAGAAATAAGTTATTGATTAGAAATGAAATTTATTATCAAAAATTGTTAATTACTTCGTCAGTTAATTTAGATGCTGGCCAGCAATATATTAAAGAAATTTCAATCATCATGGCAGATGTGTACATTAATGATTTAAATAAATTACTCAAATCATTTGTTCGATTTATTGTTAAATGCAATTCAAACGACATGGATATGATGAAAATGATGCATTGTATTAAAATTGTCCATCTAATTGTAAGATTCAACAATTTGAAATAACTTGAAACAAAAAAGTTTAGATTACATTATTGTTTTTTTTTTTATTATTTATTTTATTACTGATAAAAAATAGTATGTTCTTCAACCCATTTTTTAATTCTAACCAACACCAATAGATTGTTGCAGTCTTCTCCAATACCAAGATATGAAATTTTTTTGTTCAAAATTTCCATTTGAAGTGTTAATAATGAAATAAAAATCAATACAAATAGATCGAAAATTACGGCAACTGTTATAACTGAAACAGTCGTGATACCACTAAAGAACGTAGATATGTTTGATGGTATCCATTTTGGAACATAATAAACAAATATTAATTCATTAAATAGTATTGGTCTCATTTCATAATTTGTTATTGACATAATTCCCACTACAATCCATATTTTTACGTATAATTTAATTTTATTAATCCCATTTTTGTAAATTTTATTCAGATCTTCATCAAAATCATCTACTTTCAATAGTTCTTTTGTTTTTTTGATCAATAACTGAATTTGTGAATGATTCAAAATCATTATGAGATATTTAATAGCACCCTGAAAATAAAGGAGTAAAAATGCTTCAAACTTCAATTCCCCACATACAAATGAAAGTCGAAGCTTTCTTATATGTATGAATAAAAATCAAGCTACACTAAAAGTCTGCTTAACTGAGCTCCGATTTACCGAATTCCGGATTATCCGACTTTTTTCTAACGTTTTAAATCTCCTATCCATTTTTGAAGTTATACGCTGTATACCGGACTAATGTGGTCGAAAAGGTTGCTTGAAACAGTGGCATAAAGATAAAACGTTGCTCTGCTTCGTCCGGTAATGGTCAGTTAAACGGGCTTCTACTGTACGTAATAACAAATACCTCTGTGTAACAGACTCAAAAATTTTGATTTTTCTTCCCAATTGTAACGCAGAGCAATTCATCACATTACAGAGTATGAAAACGTACTTACATGCATTGTTGTAATAATTGTTTCCACACAATTCACAAACTCTTCAAAGTTAACATCATCGGTGCAAAGTAGATATATTGCCAAATAAACAGTGATAATAATAGGCGATATGCCTAACAGAATTCGCAAATAATTCAACTTCCCATATGGATTGATACCGAGAATATTTAATAGACGTGCTAAGAATCCGATCACTTCCTCATGCTCCATAATGTTGAACTGACTGAAGCAATTGAAATGTTATCCTTTTTCTATACTTGATATTGATTTAGTCTAGCAGTGTGTAGATTAAATTATAAATTTGTAGTTGCATTTAATTAAAGGGAAGGAAATGCATACGAAAGTGGTGCGTTTTCATATCGACTGCCTTAGTGCATTGGTTTTAAATTTTAATGGAATTTGCCTATCCTGCAACTAATCCATATACTTTATCCTTGACCTACCTCTAATAGAAGTCTTGTATACGTTTTTACAGCACGTGCATAATTATTTAATAAAATATTCTCTTTCTAGTTAGAAACCAATTACGTTACATTACAGATTCTATTTGTATAGTAAACCTTATTGAAAAATGACAAATCAACACAACGTATTCATGTAGATTAGAAGAGCACGCTAGAAAGTTTGGTTGTCGCTGCGGATTAGAAGAGGATACACCGCGCTAATGGTAAATTTTGTTAATTAGAAAAAAATGTTAGGGTCTATTGTACGTATTCCATTAGAACTACCATCGTGTTACAGCTAGTTGTAGAGAAATCAAGATAGGTTACAAGTATTCATCATCAAAAAGGAACCCATTTGGAAACGTTTCTTATTGTAAAAAGTTTTATTGAAATCTGTTTCGTAATCAAAAAAAAAGTCATGGTATGATAAAATTAACAGTAACTGCCCCCAACGCGGTAGCGCTGCAGTCGAAACAGGGACAAATTGTATTGCCAACTGTCGTAAGAGGCAGGCGATTTATTTTATTTTAATTGATCTCTATCTTTCTCCTTACTGATTGTATAGAACAGTGACCTCATTCAATGTATAATCAGTGGGGTATATTACTTATCCAAAACAAATATGTGGCTGCGTGACAAAATAGAGCATGAGTATGAGCTAATATAGTACACTGTGAGATGCTGAAACCTGCGTAGAAATATCAAGTTCGCTCCGACAGTCCTTGTTTTGTCCCTACCTATAGTGCTGCTCCTAGCGATTTTTCTAAGAAGCTAAGGCTGCAAAAAAAGACTAAATTAGCCTCATTCTGTAAAAACTGAGTTTTTTTTGAAATTCAATCCCAGATTGACCTCTCTTTCGGTTTTAAGACATCAATCCAGCCATGTAGCTATCGAGTTCATTTGCAATATTATTTTCACCGAATCGGTTGTACCAACATAAATTTAGTGTAAAATAATTTTACCAATAATCCACCCTAATTGTAGCTCTTACTTTTTATTAAATTAAATCAACTACTACTAATAAATTTTATTAATATAATTATTACAATTTAATTAGATTAATTCTTAAAATTTATTGCTACAATTTCACACAATAGAACAAGACATTTCTAAATATTACATACTGCACTTGACAATATTTTCATCTTTTTTTTTTTAATTATTTTTAATTAAATTTAACACAAAAATTAATCCTAAAAATTTATCATTGATCGTTTTAATTTTTATTAATTAATTGATAAATCGTAAGATAAACATGTGATTTGTTGTTGTTATTATTGAAATTATCAATTTATCACATTTTTATTAATTTTGCAATATTTTAAGACAAACACTGGTATATTTATTAAACAAAACAAAAAAAAATAATTAAAAAAATCAGTTAAATTTCCTTTAATTCTAATCCAAATAATATCTAAAACATAAATAATCCCATTATTGAAAAATGTTTTGTTGTTATCATTTCAAATTTTCAGTCTTTAACAATAATTATTATTATTGTTACAAATTAACTAAAAAAAAAACTAACAAATTGAAAAAAAATTAATAAAAACACTTCACTATGATATCATTTCATTCCATGTATTTGATGATTCATTACTAGATGAAGACACTGAAATTTGTTTATTTATCATATTTTATAATAACAAAATGAAAACAACAACAATTTTTTACCTGACGGTTTAGGCACCTTCTCTTTCGGTCCCCATACTCTTACTGTACAATCATCACTTACTGATACTAACATTTGTGGATAAACTGGATTCCATGCAACACAATTCACTGTTCTTGTATGTCCATTTAATATAGCTATTGGTTGTTCGTTACGTATATGCCAGATATAGACCTAAATTATGATTTTTTTTAGTTCAAAATTTTATGAGAATATAAAAAATAATTTTTACTTGATTATCTTCACTGCCACTAGCAATAAAATCTTGATTTGCCCCACCGAATGTTGAATGTATGGTGAAATGTCCCTGAGTAACACCTTGATAACGACGTATTAAACATTTATCGTTTAAATCCCATAGATGAACACCTTGTGTGGCTACATTTAATAATGCTAAACGATCGGTTTTATCAACTGTAAACGACATGATTGCATGATCTTCTTGTAAACTAAACAATAATTTGTTTTTTTAATTATAAATATTTTGTTTTTGTATTTAATAGATTACATGGGATGATCTGATAATTCTTCAAATACATATCCACGTATACGATGATGTGTATCTGATGCAATAACAGTTTTACCGTCTTTACGACAACATAAACCGTTAACACGTACACCTTCCCAGGAATCGGAGACGTTACCTTCCATGTCGCATTGGTAGAAATGACCACGTATGCCGCCTACCTATATTTTTGACGCCAAACAATTAAATCAATTTATTATTGTTTTTATTATAAAAATAAACATACAACAAATTTATTGCCATCTTTATGCCATGCACAACATGCTAATGCATCTTCTGGTGATTGTGATACTTTTAAAAATTTCTCTGTATCAATATTCCATAACCATACTTCTGGACTTTCTTCTGGTCCACATACAATTAAATGTGTTGAATCTGGATTCCATGATATATATGATGCACCATAATTATGACCTTCTAAGAATTTACGTAATGTTAATGTACATGTATCAGGATTAACATCCCATATAATGACATTTGTATCTTTTGAACCAGTTGCTAATTTCAAACCATCTGGTGAAAATTGACAAAACCATACTTCATCACAATGATCATTTAATATTTGTATTGTATGTATTGGAAATGAATCTTTATCACAACAATGATCAATTAATAATGTTGTATTTTTTATATCAATTATTTGTTTTGTATTATGATGGCTACAATGTAAAACTTGTAATTCTAATGCTTGATTTAATAATGTTATTAAACGATTTGGTGGTAACATTATACTAGGTGGTAGATATGATTGTAATTTATCCATTAATATTGTACGTGATTTTGTACCTTTTCCACCCCTAAAAAGCGACAAATTTAATAAAGAAGAGGGCGCGTGTGTGTGGTCGCCATTAATTAATTTTTCATTATTTATAGCCAATTATTTTATTTTTGGAGTGAAACTTCTTATGGTACGGTATACATGGGGGGCATTCCACGCCAAATCGACCACTTTTGAACCCGACCCCTTTCGATTTGGCTGAAACTTTTTTATCTCTTTCTACCCCACTGAAGACGTTTCTCAGAATTTTTTCAGAATTTTTCAGCCTAACCAAAGAAAGTAACGAATTTCTTTAAAAAATGGCTTCTTTTTTGTTCAAAAATTCATAACTTTTTCAAAAATTGACTAAATGTAACGTTTTTTTTTTTATCAAAATTTCCATTTTTGAATGTAGTTTTCAGAAAAAATACGAAAAATTTTAGTAGAATTACTCTAGAGCGCATGCGCATAGTAGTATTGTTTTCAAATTTGTCTATTTCTAAGGTCGGTTTCTGAAATTATTGCAACTTTTTTCTTTAAAAAATTGAAAAAACCCATAGAAAGCAAAGTCGGCCCACTCTGTGTTTAGCGACATTAAATGCAGAATAAGTCGAAGTTTTTTTTAGAATCAAAAAAAGAAGAAATATTAAAAATGGCGAACTTTGAAAAATTGATGTTTTTTCTGAAAAAACTGAAAAATTTCATAGATGATATTTTTCTGAAAACTACATTCAAAAATGAAATTTTTTATAAAAAAAAACATTACATTTAGTCAATTTTTGAACAAAAAAGAAGCCATTTTTTTAAAAATTCATAACTTTTTTTGGGTAGGCTGAAAAATTCTGAGAAACGTCTTCAGTGGGGTAGAAAGAGATAAAAAAGTTTCAGCCAAATCGAAAGGGGTCGATTTGGCGTGGAATGCCCCACATATAGGTAGAGTTCGTATATTGGAAATTTTAGCGTAATGAAAAATGAAACGCTCTGTAGTGGTTAAAATAAATAATACTAGAGGGTGCTGTATTCAATAAAAAATTAACGGGTTTTGCAAATAAATAAAATAAAAATTACTAGGGGGCGCTTTAAATAATAAAAAAGTTTCACTTCAAAAACAACAAACATAAATCGAAATAGTAATTTTTTTTTTACCAATTTGTACGTTCATGTAATTCTTCAGTATTTGAACACATCATAAAACTAGATAATTGATGTACTCTAGCTGTATTATGTTGTAATGGTGTTAATTCATTACGTAAAACATGTAAAGCATCTAATACCCGACCATCTTCTAAATATTCCAAATATTTCTGTTCTAATAACAAAAATTTCATCTCCTACAATAATAATCATTTTAAACAAAAACAAATAACAGCATTATTTAAAAAACTACCACTAAACTATTTGTAGCACCAATCAAAGGTCGTAATTCTTGTAAATCATGATCAGCTTTTGTCCAATCACCATCCATAACATGTTGACGAAATTTACCAGCAGCTGGATGATCTAAACGACAACCAGATTCTGACATTAATATTTCTGATGATCGTCTAAAATTAAACCAAAAAAAAATTATTAGAAATCTAACCTATAAATGATGACTCAACAAAAAAAAAACAATCCTTACATTAATCCTTCATTTTTCAAATATTGCCCAATCAATCTAACAATATCTTGATTTGTTTGTGATAATACAACACTTTGTTGTTGTTGTTGTTGTTGTTGTTGTTGTGTATTATCATTGTTATCATGGCCATTTTCAGTTTCGGTACCATTAGGGGCTGTGGTGGCGTTCGGTGCACCATTCACTACACAACCATTACTTGATTGCATTTGTTCGTTGTTGCTACTATTGTTATTACTATTGTTTCTGTTGTTGTTGTTGTTGCTATTATTGAAACTGTCTGAGATTCGGGTTCGTTTACGAGGCGGTTCGCCGTCCCCCGATTGATCACTGCTAGAGGCCAGAATTATTTTTGTTTTACTTTATTGTTTAACCCCAAAGATTTATCATTCGTGTTGTTGTTGTTGTTGTTATTTAAAACAAAATCGATGCACACAAATTGTTGTTGTTGTTGTTATTACTACACATTAAACATCACGGCCTACTATGTTTTGTCTTATTATATATCAATGACAGATTCTTCTAGTGTTCTCCAAAAAAATAATAATAATAATAATAAAATCGAGTTACGTCATACGTAATTATCGTTATATTTACCTGTATGCAGCTATAAACATCGCGATTTTCGTTGATTTTTTAATCGAAAACCTACAATTATGTTATTATTAAAATAATAAAAAACAAAGAAACAGAAGAAGAAAAAAAAACAATTGAATATCTATTTATAAAATCACAATGTCAATGGCCATTCGATTCAATCGTTTTTTTCCCTTTCTTTTTATTTGATACTATTTGTTTTTGTTCTCAATAATATTGACACATACACAAATTAATATCCGCCACAATTTTAATAACGAATTAATTACCAATAAATGACACTACAACACTAAAATTATAATTGATAACAATGATAGATTGATATTCAAGAAAAGATGGCTGTGGACGTATGTGTGTGAGTGTGTGTGTGTGTATGTATGTATATAAAGAACAGCTGGTAATTTTAAACAGTTGACCTCGACCAGAGTTAACTTGATTGAGACAGGGCTGCTGATATGCACATAAAGGAAACAAGAACAAAAAAAACAACAAAAATCGCATACAATTGCGCATGTATTGAAATAGAAATGGTTGCGCATCAAACCCAATATGGATAAATGCGCAATCTTTGTTTATATTACACGACATGTGCTTGGGAAATTTTTATATGTTGGTAACACTAATACAAATTGGGATTTTAAGTTGGCAATTGGAATTATTCGCTAATCGCGCGGTTTTCAAAACAAAATTCTAATTGAGTTATAATAAATATAATAGAGAATACATTAAAACAATAATAATTATATATATCGAGTACTTAATATTATGTTTCTTAATTTAATACAAAAAATTAATCAATTAAAGCAAATTATGTAGGTTGAAATTAACTTTTCAATTGTGACACCAGAATACCGATAACTATAGCACCAATAATAAGACCTATTAATACTAAAATCAATAATCGTCGTCTATATTTGTTTTGATAGCGTGCTGCTATTACTAATTGTTCAGTAGCTTCTTCTACATTACCAGCTGTATGATCAATACTATTCTCGATTGTATCTAGAATAGTGGATATTAAAATTTAAATCAAATTTTTCGTTAAATATAGCTTTACCGATAGTCTCCCCTTGTGCATGTACAAGTGAACCTAATTCTCTCATAATTTCATTGACATCAAGTATATCAGATTCGATTTGTTTAATTCTAGCTTCACGTTCAACTAACATATCTTGTTCAAATGCCATTTCTCTAACTAATTGTGCTTTTTGTTGTTTTTCTACATCATCATCATCATCATCTAATTGTTCATTTTCTATATTAACTGTAACAAGTAGATTTGATTTTTGTTTATTAGCCAAATCCTAGAAAACAGTATTGTTATTCAAACAATTTAATCATAATTTATATTATTGTTTGATACTTTTTGTAAAGCATAATATCTAGTGATTGCTTCTTTGAAATTCTCTTCCAATTTCTCCACTTGTAATTGTTGTTGTTTATCATTTTTTATCAATAATTGTTTCAATTTATGTATATCTTTACTTGTAATTGCAGCAATTTGATTTGTACTCAATTGTGTTACATGTCTGCAAAATTGAAGAAAACAATCAGGAATTTTGTTGATTATTGGGGAAAAACAAATAATTTTACATTGTATTCCTTAATCCTTGATTATCGCGTTTTGTTCCAATTGTTTTTAAAGCATTATCTAATGTTTTCAAACTTGAATTTATTGTATAAATATTTGTAACAACATTATCACATAAATTATTGAATTCAGGTGAATGTTTACCAATAAAACTGACCTCTGTTGATGATGTTGCACCATAATTGTACGGTTGACGACTCATTTTCTTCAGTTTTTTAGTTACAATAAACGATGTTGATGATCTACTAAAAGTGAGGTTATGTTATGTTGTTTTTTATCAATTATAATAAAAATTTTAATAATTATTTAATGACGACTGAAATTACAATAATAAAAACAATGCATTATCTATACACAATAAAATTTTCGTATTGGTTATCACTGCATTGTTAACTTATGAGTCATGAGTCATCATAGATAGCGTTGGCGTAACGTAAACATTACGTAAACTTTATTGGGGAGTATAGAAACAAACTACAGCAATACTTCGCATAGTACGGTTTTAAAAAAATGCAAACTTCCATTTTTATTAATTTGTATGCGAAAATTATTCAAATTTCCCGGCTTTCCTGAAACAAGGATTGCCAATCAGCTCCGCTCTCTATGGGTCTGATCGACCAATGCTTTAATCAGCGGCTGCTCATACAGACGACCAGCAACATCACTGCCATCTTTATATCTACCAGGCCGTCAGATTGCAGTTGGTCTACAAGCATCTTGATTTTTATAATCTAGCATATTGAAATATATCGCAGCTACCAGTGACGTCACTCAACTACATAATGGATTCCCATAAGATCAATCAGTGCTATGCAGAGCGAAGCGGATTACGAAACAGCGCAATTATAAACGCAAAACAGAAAATAGTAAATTAAAACACAAGTGTCAGAAGTCGACAATTATACAGGGTGATTCACGCGAAGCTACAGTTTCCGTATTTTTTTGAGAAACGAAACCAAAACACAAGGATACAGAGTACTCTGTCTTAAAATGACTTGATAGCAAAATGGGCCTTATCGATAAAAGCGTTTCTAAAATGGAAAAAAACCGTCAATATCTCTCAGAACTTATACAAAAATGAGCAAAGAACCACTACAGCTGAAACTACGGAATATGTAGATTATGATGAAATTTTTTCCATTTTTGAAAATCGTAATTTTAATTGAGAAAAAAATCGAGGAAGGTTGAAAATTTCTCGTAGTTTAAATGGAAATTCTATTTATAAACAGGTCAATGGCTTTTTTAAATCATACGTGATTAAATTGAGATTTGCGAAGTGTGGTCTACTTCAGTTTGAATAAACAGGTAACAATAAGAAGAAGCGTTGAGGTAAACAACTGGCGATTGTTGAATGAAAAAAAAAACAATAACAGATAAAAAATACGTATGATGCACATCTCAGCACGTCTGACAATTAATTCAGTGTCAAAGCAAGATAAACAATGCAACTGATCTCTAAAAGTAGGTCAAATAAATACGAAACATCTAAAAGTATTTAATTTTTTTTTCAATTAAAATTATGATTTTCGAAAACGGAAAAATTGTTGTCGTATACTACAAATTCCGGAGTTTCAGCTGTAGGGTTCTCTGCTCATTTATGAATAGGTTCTGAGAGATATTGGCCGTTTTTCTCATTTCAGAAACGCTTTTATCGATAAGACCCATTTTGCCATCAAGTCATTTTTAGACAGAGTACTCTCTATCCTTGTGTTTTTGTTTCGTTTCTCTAAAAAATACGGAAACTGTAGCTTCGCGTGATTCACCCTGTATACGACTTATGACACGAGTTTTTTATAATATTTTTTCTATTTTGCCCTTTTTTGTGCCATTTTTATACAAAAAAAAATTAAATTTTGAAATGTAGGGAATTTTGTGGTGGTTGGTATCGGTGACGTAACATTTCAAAATTCTTCAATTGTTTTTCTTTTAAACTTTTTCAAGGGTTTTTTCGTCGCCATTTGTCTCAAAATTAATTATTGTACTATATGATCCAAGACTTTTCATTTACGGTCCCTGAAATACGGGAAATCGCTGAAAATTTTTGAACATACTGCCAGTAATTAATTTCTAAATGACGTTTGTCCGAGCGCTACCAACCTTGAGAAAAAAAAATTACTACGTTTTCTATTATTACACAGTGTCGCAATGGCTCATTTCGATACAGTAGCCAGTTTCGAAATAGCGCTATTATAGACGCAAAATAGAAAAATACATAATTAGTGTATTAATACTTTATTAAAGGATTAAATAAACGACAGATTAATATTTGTGAGAACTTGGCAAACTATAAAATGTAATACAAAAGCAAAATATTAATGAAATTCACGTCCAGTTCAATTTTCCACCTTATGTTGGTTGTACATAAGGTTCATTTTTAATAAAATGCGCTACAAAAAAGTAAAATATGAACTGGATCCCCTCAATGGGACTGGAGAAATATTTTTTTTAAAGTCCTTGACTATTATCATTTGGTGATCGAACATCATCAATTTTCAATATCATTTTAACCAATTGTGTTGCCAATAATAATTGTTGTCGTTTTGATTTTAATGATTCAATAACATGTTGTTCTCTCATATTATAATTACCAGTATTCATACAATCAATACCTAATGCTGGATCTTTTGTTGATAATTGTTTTGATTTAATTTCACCTAATACATTTATAGCTGATAAACCACTATTTTCAGCTAATGCTAATGGTATAGATTCTAATGCTTCAGCATATCCTCTAAATGCATATTGTTCTAATGTGGCTAATTGATCAGCTTGTTCAGCAACAGCTAAACTACATGATATTTCAGCAGCACCACCACCATAAACAACTCTCGGTTCTTGTACTAAACTTCTTATAACACATAATGCATCATGTAAACTACGTTTAGCTTCATCAACCAACATTTGATTACCACCACGTACTAATATTGTTACAGCACGTGAATTTGAACAATCCTCAATAACTAACATATGATCTTTTGTTGTACCAAATGATAATTCACGTACTAAACCAGCTTTACCTAATTTATCATTTGTTAATTCTTCAAAACGTGGTACAATACGACCACCTGTTGCAATTGCAATTAATTCAATTTCTGGACCACCTACCCATCGAACAGCTGGTAAATCTTGTTGTAATAATAAATGATTAGCTTCATCATCGAAACCCCATTG
>JAZBGY010002118.1:1519-13302 GCA_037414755.1 Lydus trimaculatus
CGGCTCGTATTCACGAAGATGAAGCACGAGGATAAACGACGATTCGTGATCAAGAAGATGATGCACGAGGTGATGATGATGTGGTGAATGACGGCTCGTATTCACGAAGATGAAGCACGAGGATAAACGACGAGTCGTGATCAAGAAGATGATGCACGAGGTGAATGATGGCTCGTGTTCACAAAGATGAAGCACGAGGTGATGATTTGTAAAAGACCGTGATCACGAAGATGATGCACGAGGTTTTGAGCGTTGAGAATATCCAAGTTCGTAAGAAGAGGTACTGTTCTCAGTCATTTGCCTTAGATTCTTTAGGGGTATTTAGTTCTAGGGCACCTATGATAAGTGAGTGACTTATTGCCGCCGCGCCCTTTGCCGGTAAGACGGAGTGGTGAGCGTCTTGACTTAAAGACAGCGCCATCTTATCGGCATATATCTGAATTTTTATCGGGGGCGCGTTAGATTACTTTCAATTATTTAAATTTCAAATTAAACAAATGTCACTTATTTTGTTATCAACGTAAACAAAAACACACGTCATTGCCAAATTTACCGAAATTTGAGAAAATTCACAGTTTCGTAACCAGTACTTTCGAAGTGTTTGAAAAACGCTCCAAAAGTTGACTGACAGTTAACTTCTAGGTGATAGGTAATAAACTTGCAAATTGACTGTCGATTGAAAAACTGGGCCTTAATAAATGTTATCAAAGATGAATATGAATCAGCAGCTGTTGCTGTTTTCACATCAATAAGTCCTAGGAAATAATTAACTATAGAATTTCCATTAAAATATATAATTATTAGAGCCAAACATTTATTGACCGTAACATCAGTAGATTTATCCAGTATTGTAGAATATTTTTGACTGTTTTCGAGTTTACTCCATGTCCATTTTACGTTTTTCCTTATTAAAGTGTGTAGACCAGCATAAACATTATGTAAATAGGGTATAAAACGTCCATAAAAATTAATCAATCCTAGGAACGATTAGAAGTCTGTTATATTTTTTGGTATCAGCATTTTCAATTGCTTGATTTTGATGATTGTATACCATTTTTATTAAACTGATGTCCTAAATATTCAATTTCAGGTTGTAAAAATGTACATTTGTTTAGATGAACTCGCGTGTCAGATAAGTATTTATAATCTTTGTTGTACCTGTTACTGCTATATCATCAGAATAGACTGCGGTGTGATTAATACTTTTAAGAAGTTTTGCTATGTGTCTACAGAAACACGATGGGGCATTTACTATACCAAAAAGGTTTTGTATTGGAAGAAACCCTTGTGAATCGATATTATCAAGTACTTTTGTGATTCTTCAGCTACTTCAAATTGTAAATATGCATCTTTCAGATCTATTTTTGAAAAACGTTTACCATTTGCCAATTGTTTTCGTAAATGGTCAAAAAGTGGTATCAGATATTTTTCGGTAATGATGCTTTGATTTATTGTGGTTCTAAAATCATCACACTTTACCATCCTTTTTTTGGAACATTTACAATAGGTGTAGCTCATTCTATAGGTTATTCGGATCAACAGGTGACTTGATTACCAAATTTGATTGGGCGTGCTACGATGTGAATAGGATGTGCTCCTTCTTTTATGAGTAATTTTACTTTAATTTTTTTTATTTTTTCCAGTATTTCTTGCAAAAGTTCGTGATTTGTGATAATGATTCTCTTTTCTGAAATTGATTTCTTTAACATTTTCTCTATTTGTCTTTTCTGAGTTATTTTCTATTAATCTCCTTCACGATCTATTTCCATGCCTATAAAGTTCTTGATTTCTACGAAATTCTTCGCTTTGAATTCTATTTCCAATTTTTTTTATTTCATCAGTTTCTCCTCGTATTAATATCATCTACAAATATTATTAACCATACCTTTCCAGCCCGTTTTCATTTGCAAATTTGTTACATTTTTGGTTCCAACGTTTTGAACTAACTCGTAAACCATACAACCCTCTATTCATTTTTAATACTTTACCATTTTCTTGTTTTGAACCTTCTTGTAAGTATTTTCATCAATATTTTATTTCCTAATTTATTGTTCAAGAATGCTGAGAATTGTCTAGTTGTTTTATATTCCAATCCTTTTTAACTACGTGTGTCAATAATAGTCTCATTGTCATTAACCTGGCTACTGGTGAGTAATTGTTATTTAAAGTATCTTCTTTTGGAAAACCTCTTGCGACTAAATGAGCTTTTTTAGTACCATCTTCTTTTGTTTTATACATTTATTTTTTCATGTGCTATCTTCATCTATTGCTTCCTATACGTTTTTCGATCTTTCTCTGTTATTAGACAATACGCTGCATATAATTAATAATCATTTAGGTCCTATGGCCTCTTATTTATTCTATTAGTTGTTAATATCCCTTCTTTTTTTTGTATTCTTCTTCATTTGTACTTTCTTTGTTTATGTCTTTATTACTATTTTTTTTCTTTTATGGAATATTCTCTTATTTTATTTTCTTTATTTGTATCATCTTCACTTTGTGACGCCTTGGCCCACATAACTAGTCAGCCTGGACTGTGTGACTCTATCATCTGCTGAAGTAGCAAAGAACTTTCTCAGAGAGATAGTTAGCTTTGCTAAAAAGATATCTTTAATGTTGTTTAATCTGATATTCTTCGGATGTGACGTAGCGTTTTCAAGAAAAAGCACAATTTTCTTTTTTTTTTGCTGCCATATTATTGTCCAAAGAACAAAGCCACTCACTCATTAGTTCGGTGGTCACCAAGCCTTCTTATTGTGACGCCAAATTACGGATAACTGATTAGACTGAAGATTTCGGAAGGCGCGTGGTCTTGCTGACTTGCCTATTACCAATAGTTTTTCTTTTTCACCAACCATATTAGCGCAATGCAAAATTGTAAGTCGTTCTTTAGCTAATTTACCTCCAACGCATTTATCCTGTTTTAAGACGAATGTCTTAGCTGGGAGAGCTCGATAGAACAAACCAGTTTCATCGGCATTATGAATTGTACTGGCATCATAGTCTTCTATTAATGACGGTAATTTTTCCAAAAAACTTTGCACTTCAGCGGGATTAGTATCAGCTGCCTCACCAGAAATATTTTTGTAAGAGATGTTGTGGTGTTTCTGAAATTTTTGCAGCAAACCATTTGATGCTGAAAAATTTTGTACACCTAAATTACAGGTTATCTCTTTAGTTTTTTTCTTTTAGTAGAGGTCCTGATATGGAGAAGCGTTTATTTCTTACGGTGGTGAAAGAACAGCTTCATCAATTTTACGACCCTCCTCTTTAAAAAAATTTCGCTCAGTGGTTACATTTGTAGAGTTTGACTGCCACTGCTTCAACATATCGTCTTGTTACTATTTTTAGAATAGGTAATCAAATCTACTTTTTCTTTTAATGTTAATGTATGCCGTTTTTTTGACATCGTAAAATTCTACAAGGAAAATTAATATCTTAGGATAGCGCCTATATGCAACACTTTTTCAATTATACTTGCATTAGTAAAATCTTTAGAACGACAACGACAAGTTGCAACAAGTGCAATACTTAAGTGGCATGACATATGCGTCCGCACAAAAGAGATTTTCCATCGCTTGTGTGTCGAAATAAGTGTCCGCGTCCGGCCAAGAGAGATAGAGTAATACGTGGGAATCATATTGCCTTTTTCCCGTCATGAGAAAAGAATCCGCCTAGAGGAGGTGCCGTCTAAAAGAGGTGTCCGCAACGGGAGGCTTCACTGTAATAGTATTGATGATAAAACAAATGAAGACCAAACTGAGAAAAGTTGCACTGAGACCAAGGCTAACACTGATCATCAATCTACAAATCTTAGAAGAAGATCTATTCACCAACAGGCTGAAATTGAAAGAATACAAAATGTTGAAAACAGTGAAATTTGTAAAAATAAGAAGTGACATCTTTGTGATGAATGCAATAAAGCATTTTCATCCAAATGTACATACCGTGAACATTTAAAAGAACATTTAAAGTGTGATGTTTGTCATAAAACGTTTTTACGTTTTATTGTATCATTTAAAAATACATACTGGTGAAAAGCGATTCGAATGTAACGTTTGCGGAGGAAAGTTTACACAAAAAAAATAATTTAGTGGTCCACATGAGGGTACATACAGGTGAAAAACCATTTAACTGTAACGTCTGTGAATAGAAGTTTACCATGAAAAACAATTTAGTTGTTCACATGAGATTACATACTAGTGAAAAACCAATCAAATGTAACATTTGTGATAAAGGGTTTCCACAAAAGAGTTATTTAAGAACTCATTTAAATATACATACTGGTGAAAAACCATTTAATTGTAACGTCTGTGAGAAAAAGTTTCCACAAAAAAAAATTAGTTCGCCACATGAAGTTACATACAGATGCAAAATCCAGTCACATATAACTTTCGTAATAAGTGGTTTACAGGTAACTGTGTATTTAGAGGATCATTTAAATGTACACATTGGTGAGAAACAAATTCAAGTGTGATATTTATCTGATGCAAACTTTTTACAAAACTGTGATCTAAGACTTCATTTAATAAAAGACATCATGATGAAAGTTTTTCAGTGCAATGTACAAACCCCGGGCCGTAACACTTCTCAAGGAAAATACTCATCTCCGTCAATGTATTTATGCTTTGGTTTGTCATAACTACTGCTGAATCTATTTTTAAATGGAAAAATCCCAAAAATATTTCGTTGATTTTGTCATCGCTGTCGTGTCGGTAAATGTGAAGTGGTCTCTAACATTAACGAGTGAAATGATGTAGAATTAATCTTACACGTCAAATTCTGTCCTAATTTTGTGCCTAAACAGCCTATTAGTTTATTCTGAAGTTTCGGACTTAAATACCTAACAGATCCCTAGTCATTTCTACAGTCTGTTTCATTACACTGTGGAAGTCTGAAAGTAGTCCTAGTCGTGTTTGATGTATCTGGGAATGCGTTATTTTTATTAATAAGTAAGAAAAAAGTATCTAGTTTTGGTAACTTCTTCAGGGACTGCTTTTTCTACTCGTTTAATTATCTCTTTGATATTCAATTGTTTGTTGGCGTCCACGACAAACACAAAATAGGAGATCGTGTTTAAAAATAAAATATTATCGAAATTTTCTCAACACGACGCTAATTTGAATTTGAAAGTGTCTGACAAAGTTTAGTGGCTTTTGATCTCCAATCGTGATCAAGTGATTGGAGATCAAAAATCAATCGAAACGTGGCAACTTTTTCATAATTTTTTGTAAATTCAAAAATAAACACTTGACAATGGATGTCCAGAATTATTTAAATAATCACAAGTGTAAGTCTCTTTGGAGAGAAATACAAATAACGTGGATGTTTTATAGTGGTTTATTAACAATTATGATAAACAATACAACAATATTGTACAAAGTACAAAGGGTTCTGGGTTTTTGAAGATAAACGACGATTTATTAATAAAATGACCAGAACGATCAATGTTTATGACAATAAACTATAATATCAACAATATTTATGAAAATCAACAATAATTTGTAACAATGACGAGTAATCCAGAAGGCTAATTAGAGAGGTCCAATAAAGGAGCGCAGTCCAGAACTATTGCTTGTAAATCAATCTTTTGTAGTGAAGGTCCACCAGGGAGCGCAATCGTTCAACAGAGATCAACTAGCGTATGCTGTGTGCCTCTCGATGTTTGGAATTTATAGGGTATTTATCCTAAGGGCGTTGAAGATATTACGGCGACTTGTAACCTGATACACCATCTATTCTGTAAGGCTGGTACTTGTAGGGGTGGGGTGCGTCTTTGCTAATTGGTGGGCGACCATCCTACGGTATACGGTAGTACCGGTGTGAGAGAAGGAGCGGTGTTACTATCTCTTTCTAATGTATTAGCTTATATGAGGGTTGATGTTACACAAGTTTATATTTAAAATATTTCAATAAAGCGACTCGTGTCCCATGAAATTACCAATAATGTTGATTTACAACAGAAAATGAATACTTGCGGTGACAAAAACAAATCAGATGCCTTTTTTTCTTTAGTTCCCTTTAGTTTCTATGTATTTTAAATAATTTTTAGAAGTACCTCGATAGTTTTGAATTTATTTGAAAGGTTATTATAAAAGATTTGCCGTTTGCATTTACTGTATTATTTCGAAATTTGTCAGAAATATATTAAAATCAAAGGAAGGTGATTTTTATTCATACAAGTACTAGTTTTCTTATGTTTCGTTGATAATATTAATTTAATAATTTTGTTAATTAAAAAATTTAACATGCATGTGTTATCTAATTTCTGAATTACAACGGCTGAACAAATAACATAATTACACGCCTGGTCGCCACCTTATAAATAAATGCGGTCATATTATATATTTTGACTTAAAGCACCTCCCTAGTTGATTCAAACGAAAATTGTACTCGTGTTGTATTCTTTTCGAAGCTCGTTAGATAATGCGCCGTAGCGCTTTAGTCTATTAACGCCTTGAGGATAAACTACCACCACAACTAGTCTATTTGCAAACTAACTTACAGACCAAGTTGCAGAGCCACTAGCTGGAGGACCATCTCGATATATAATTTTCTAAATTCGTACGGAACAGATCTATACTGACTGATTTACTGACTAAGGATTGTTTCTTCTTATTATAAGGAAAATCTATAACCGTTTCATGTTTTATCCTATCATATAATACGAACCTACTCTTATTGGTCCTAATTACTCTAGCCGAGTGGTAGACCTACATCAAAATACTTTTCTAATTACGACCCTAATGACTGTAAACTTAATATTCGTTCTTCGTGAGGTTATCATATCTAATTGTAAGTCTTAACTATCGACAATATTCATATGGAAATTAATCAAAAGATACTATGAAGAGTTCCTCCCTGAATTCATTAAAATATTAATACTACTACTATTAAAGGAATTATTGATCAAAAATCAATACGCCAATTATCCTTAGTTTTAATGTATTGAATATTGAACTTATGTCCAGTCAATTCAACTGATTTTGAGTATCTTTGCAAACGATTCGCAATTATTAATGGAATACTTTTTACAGGACCAAAAATACGTATAGGAGGTTTCGTATCAGTTAAAAGTATGAATTTTTTACCGTAAATATATTGGTGAAATTCACGAATACCAATTATAATACCTAAAACTTCCTCAAAAATTTGGCTATATTTCGTTTCAAAATCTGACAATGTTCTTGGAGCATAAGCAACTATTTGTGCATCACCATTATCTAATTTATGATGAAGAATTGATCCTAAATCGTATTTAGTATTGCCTGAGCTTAAAAGTAAAGGTGAATTTTCATCATCATGTGTTAATATAATGTCTGATGTTGAGATTTTCTTTATTTTCTCGAAAGCTTGAGAACATTGCTTGATCCACAAAAAAATTACATTTTTCTTTAATAGTAAATGAAAAGGATTTAATATTGAACTTAGATTTTTTATGAATTTTCCATTATAGGAAATCATGCCAATGAATCACGTTAATTCAGTTACGTTATTAGAATTTCTGCAATTAATGATAACGTTAATTTTGTCCGGGAATATGTCTAACCTATCGTTATCAATTTTGTAACCTAAATAAGAAGTCGAATCTTGAAAAAAAAAACATTTTTTTTTTGTAATTTTAGTTCAACTTAATTAGTCTACTTTTTTTAAAACCGACTCTTAATTTTTTAAATGATCTTGATCATACCGTAAAATGTTTTCCATGATTCTTTGAAATCATTCCGGAACAGAACTTAGTCCAAAAGGATTATAAATTCTACAGAAAACGCACATATTGTATTCAAAGCTAATTATTTCGTTCTCGTTTTGCATATCAAGTTTCTCAGTATTTTCATTATTTTTCATTATTACTATTTTCAGATTTATCATTTTCATTACTATTCAATACATATATTATGTAATACACATGCTGCCATTATACGATGAACTATTATATCTAGTCTGAAATTATCGAATCTTTTTAGTCGCCGAAATTTGCTTCGTAACAATCCAAAAGCTTTCTCTATATTCACACGAGTAGATGTAGGTCTAAAATTAAACAATCTTCATTGTTCAGTTAATCGACCATTATCTTTAAAGGGTGGCACAAGCCACGGTAAAGTTGGATATGCTGAATCACCAAGGAGAAAACGATCACCAAATAATGCAGGATTATTTTAAGCTCTCTCGTATAAAGGTGATTTTCGAAAAATTCTAGCATCGCGCATAGAACCAGGTGCACCTATATAAACATCAGTAAAGAGCTTTTTGCTTGTGGCAACACCTCGTAATACCACACTATGAAATCTTTTTTGATTTAAATAATCGTTTTGATAATCAACTGGTCTTCTGATTTGAACATGGCACCCATCAGTTGCACCAATAACACCCTAAATTCTTTTTCCTTGAGGAATACATTAATTATAGTTATTTTTTGATTTTCTTCAGTTGGCAATTTTATACATTCATCACGTAATGAATTTATGAAGTCCAAAGGATTTATTACAATCTTATGATACTAAAACATTAATTAGAAGCTATGGGTTACATTATGAAGAAAAGAGCCATCCAATAAACAGAAACTATTTTTGGGATAACAGTGTAAATGACTTATTGTTAGTCAGTCAGCTTTTTGCTTGTGGCAACACCTCGTAATACCACACTATGAAATCTTTTTTGATTTAAATAATCGTTTTGATCATCAACTGATCTACTGATTTGAACATGGCACCCATCAATCGCACCAATAGCACCATAAATTCTTTTTCTTTGAGCGAATCCATTAATTATAGTTATTTTTTGATTTTCTTCAGTTGGCAATTTTATACATTCATCACGTAATGAATTTATGAAGTCCAAAGGATTCATTAAAATCTTATGTGCACAACTTCGACTTACTTAGATAGAATCTATCTGCAACTTGACGAAATGTTTCCGTAGCAGCTAAGTACCATAAACTCATTAACATAGCTCGTTTATGTGTGATTGCATTTTTATGTGGTTCATTATTTATCAGAAATAATGTTTGTTGAAATCGTTCTGAAAAATTATTATTCTTATCCTTATTATTTATAAAAGTGATACATTATTAATCGAAAAGATTTTATATTTAAGCTGATTGTAATTCAATTTTATTAACTATTACAGCTCTAGTTCGCTAATTGCAGAAGAATTTAGTGCTAATGACAGTTCTACAGTAGGTACTTACTGTATGTATAGTCGTGAATGTCTGCATAATAAGCCTAATATATTTTACAGAAAGCTCTGTGAAAGGTTTGCTACATTACTCCACCAGTAGGTACCTACTGTAATTTTAAACGGATAATTCTGTTCATGATATAATAATATGAAATCAAATGTTTTTTCGCATAATCGTGCGTTTTTATGTATTTACAAATGTTGTCGATAGATACTGAAAGTTGAATTTACAATAATGCGACTGGTTTCTATGTAAACCAATAAAACACAATGCAAAACACAGTGCTATACGTAGGGTTTCTAAGGAAACTAATAAAACACAGTGCGGTAAGTAATATCACAACAGCACATGTGCAGTAAGTAAATTCGATTATGTTATAATCAAGATTTGAAATATGAATGACTGTTCTTAAAATAATTCGATCATGCGATAAAAAATGTGTAATAGAAGTGCGTTAAGTCCTTCTTGATTGCAACGCTTGCATTATAAGACGGACTTACCACACTTATATTACAATATACTATTACAAACAAATTAAATTATAAACAAAACCGTATTTTCAATGTAATTTTTCATAGATGTTCTTTTATGACGTCGCTGATTCTCAAATTTCTTCATCAGACGATTCTGACTTAGTGGACGTCGAAGATCCGTCTGATAATGGATCATCGATCAGCCATTCCTACAAAAAATTGATCACAATTATTATTCACTATAGAAATTATGCACTTACAAATTATTATTTGATAAATACTTTAAAGTTATTGACCTTTATTATTTCGTCTACAGCATTTTCCAATTCATTGTTAATGTCCATATTCTCCATAGGTCAAATATTTATTTGCTTAACAAAATAAAAGAATAAATCAAATTTCTGAATTTTACGGAAAAAAAAATAGGCACGTTTAAGTATTTCTTTATGCCACTTAAGTTTCAAAAATATATTTCTAATTATTTAAAAATTAATAACGTATATATTTACTAACAATTAATTGATTAATTTAAAAATTTTGTTGTTACATATTAAGTTAGTCGTAATAAAGTTTTTAGAATTGAAATTATATCCAGATGCGCGGTAAGAAACTAAAGGCTCATCACTGCGCATGTGCCACAATTAAAGACGACAGCGAACACTGCCCTAGCCGAGGGGCTAACCACTCGAAAAAATGTGTACAATTTCCATTTCTGAAAATATTTCCGGTATTTCTTGTTATTTGACTGTATTTCCCTCCATTACCAAGTATTTCCAATTATTCCTAGGAATTGTTATAACCATTGCCAAATATTGAAATATTGATTATATCTGAGACCATTTCTTCAGCTTATATTTGAAACGCAAAATTTAATATCAACAATCCAGTACTATTTTGCAATAAAGACTTAATAAGGAGAACAGATCTGAGGGACCAAAATCAGTAAGGCATGTGACACGACATTCAAAACTCGACGTTAAAGACAAAAGTGGAGGTCAACAAGAAACACTCATGGAACACATCTCATTTTTAATATTTATTTGAAAAATGAAATCAATTAATATTCTGTTTCAAAACACAAATGTACAAGTAAAATAAAATAAAGTCAAATTTTAAATTTCCGAAAACGATCACTACTTACACACGATTAGACGATTTTCTCAATCGCCATACCAAGGATGATTTTTTATTTAACATTAGTGTATCCATAGCAGCGGCTTGTACCGCCACAAAAGGACTTTTAGTATCCAGTTCATTATTGGGTTCTAACTTTCCATAATGTTTTAGGGAAAGTGGACCATCCAAAGTACAAATATCAATATTTTCTGGTTTATCAATATCATTATCGAGAGATTCTAAATGGTTCAATTCACATTCTTCTAGCTCCTAAAAAACGGTTTCAGAATGACGGATAAATTAATATGATCTTAGATGTTACTTAGTCCTGCGTTTCTGTTAGGTTATTTCTAACTGTTGCAAAGACAGTAGCAGAGTAATCTGCGTATATTCCAACCACTCTCAGAACTGCATACCTTCACTAATTGTTATTTCTTATTGTTGAATGAATTATCATTAATAATTATAACTTTCTCCACACATGTTAGGGTCTCTTTCAGACCTAATCTACCGATATCAATCAAAAAATTATGAAAAAATAGTATTCTAGCAAGAGTCGTCTTTATCCCCCTAGTACCTTATTAGACGACCCTAGAATAATTACTTTTTTTGTCTTTATTATTTGCCACCCAATATTTTGTTGGCAATCTTTATCTTATCTAAATTTACAAGAGTTTTGATAAACACCCTTATGGTTTTGAGTAACAAGATATTTGCGTTTGTGTCGACAAAACCAATCTTATTTTAATAGTTCTTTTAAAAGTTAGTTCTTCAACCAAATTTTGTTATTGGAAAATCAACAATTTATACAAATTGGAAACTACAATTTGGCTTTTGAATGAAATTTTTTTTTTGCATAAATCGAAAGATCACATACAAGTTTTATAACAAAACTACTTTTATTTTTATTTTTCACTTGATAATTATTATAAAAAGTTATAACAATTTAAATAGTATATTAAAAAACAAGTGTCAGAAGTCGACAATTATTGCACGAGTCCAAGTTTAGAAAA
>JAZBGY010002120.1:0-13294 GCA_037414755.1 Lydus trimaculatus
ATAACGTACGAATTCCAACAGTACAGAAAGTGTCATCAAACCAGTTTGCATCCCATCAACGGAACAAATGAACTTTTTCCAACAAAGCGCGTAAATAACGTTTCCTTGAACGAGATGCAGAGCAATATGAGTCGTAGCGTTGTTGTAAAGCAATTGCCAGTGAATGGACTTTTCCGATCGATTTCTTCGTTTAGTCATGACTGATGACAACTGTTGTCAGTAGGGATCAGCACTAACTGGTTCCATTTAATTGCAGAAGTGTATAACGCCCAGATTTATATGTTGTTTCTTGACGTGTGGATCTACCTAGTATCCCATAAGAAAGACTGGATTCTATAGACAGTATACGTTGACACAATTTTGCCCATTGTGCGTAAACGATGGGAAACCGTTCTTTAGGTTACTCAGATCTTTATCCAGCAATGCTTGCAAATCATCATCTTTAAGCTTCATTACGTTCATGATCGCAGCTATCGAATTCTTGCATTTGTAGCGTTTTTTGCTCGATCCATTTCAATTTACAAACTACAAATTTCCCAAACTTCTCATATAAAAAACGATAAAATCTCAGGAGGTTATTCGAATTCTAGATGAGAATTACGTGTTTCGAAAAACACCGTTTTACAACTTATTTGTAGACAAAATATTTTGAAGAGATTTTGATAAGGATCGTGGACAGCGCAATCGCATTTTCCACCATAACTCTCACCCCCGTTTAATGTGTGTGTATATTCACCTGTAGATCGTTCAGCTTCAGTTTCAGTAGCGCGTTTCTATCCGACCAACAAACAGCTTTATTCAAGTTGTGTGTTGTACGAATTTGCTTTGTCGATCTATTTCTCTTAATAAATTTTATCAAATGGAAATACAGATTTATTTATGGATAATTTTCGGATATGGTCAACTAATTGCTGTAAATGCAGGTAAGTTACGAATTTCAGTCCAATCATTGTTTATTGTGTCGATTTTCTGTTGAATATTTAAATTAAATACACGACGTTAGCGGGAATGTTTTGTTTTAAATTTAAGAGAAACGAAAAAAAAAAAATTCAAGCAAAAAGAAGAATTAATTTAGTAGAAAATCTAAAGAATTTTCTTTCCGCTTTTCCGTTAAAATATATATATATATATATAAAAAAAGAAAAACAATAGAAAATTTCCCTTTATGTTGGATTTATTCAATTGTAAAAGATTTGTTTGATCTGTTCACGTTTCGTTTTATAAATGTACTATTTCGATATTGTATTTTTCATCTGTTATATTGTTGATTTTTAAATTATTTTTTTTGTTTTAAAATATAGGGGGACAGCATCAACGAATTCTACCCCCCATTTTGTAAACGAAAGTTTGTGTTTCTTTCGATGAATAACACGTAACAGAGTTTTGAAACAAATGAAAATTGGTGCAAAACTTTAGAGCTTTCTGTTGTGGAAAAACGCTAACATACAAACTGTCCCATTTCGCTTGATAACGCTAGTTGAAAAACCATATTGCATACGACCTGCTGTCCCTAACTCCGCATCTTAGTGCAACTTAGACTCGTCTTTATCTGAACTAAGCTCAAAGCAGAGTTTAAGTGTACGGCGAAGCAAAACGAAGCTTAAGCTGGTTAAAGCCGACTTAAAACTACGGCATTAGCTGTTTTGCCATCTAGAGGTCGCTTTTTTACAGTTTTTTCCAAAAGAATGTCAAGCTCAGGTGGGACAGTCTGTATTACGAAACTACAAATATTGTACAATTAGTAATAATTCTCCAAATTTCCAAATTACCTGTAAAAGCACTTCTGTCGTGAGAAATACTTAGGTACCGCCACTTAAATGATTAAAGTTCGGTTTATCTAAGCTATAACTTATCAAAGTTGAGAGTTCTTTATTACCTCTTCTTATCACTTTTTCTATTCGTATTTTGAGTTCTACTGAAAAATTGACCTGTTGCTCTATTTGTTTTTTTTATTTATTTATTTATTTATTTAACAGAAACAGTCGTATTGTGTGAAGTAGATGAGAAATGGTGGATGCGCCACAATTTACACCTGCAACAATTTATTTTCTTAAGTTTGTCGATTATTTATTTCTCACCTTATATGTTCGAATGAAAATCAACCTTATTATTAATTGTTTGAATAGGACCGATTTCGGTTATTGATCGAAATCGGTTTTATTCTTAAATCGTTCACGATAAATCTTCGAATTTTGTGTTATTTTTATTCTTTTACATTGTCTTTTAGTTGGTATTTTATTAATCAATAGAGTGTTTATTGGATATAACGAATTTTTCAATTGTAAATTGATGATTTAGTCTGAAAATCAAAATTAATATCGTTGTAACGTTTGTTAACAAATTTGGATTGATAACAAATCAAATAAATCATAAACAATTGTGATTTGCTACAATAAAACATGGACAATCATCAATCATCGTTACATGTTAAATAAATCAGTTAAATAATTTATTTATAAACAAAAAAACTGGGAAATCAATATTGCAAATTTTCTATAATCGTTTAAAGTACACGTACAGTATTTGTTTTTTGATTTCGTTTCCTTCATTTTGTTCGAGTTGAAATAAAGTTGAACCATTGCCAAAATTCCGGTCCATTTGTTTGTGTGAACACGTTAAACTACAATTTAAAACAAAACTACCACAAACACACATCCGGAAAAAAAGCAAAGCAAAACTTTAATGTTTGTTTTGGTATAATGAAAAATTAACGGAATTATAAGAAACGACATCAAATTGATAATTTTATAAATTACAAATGAATAATGATAACAAAATTCTGTCTTTCTATATACGAATGATGGAGAAATTCTATTGAAATTTCTTGATATGTTTGTAGAAGTCTCGATGGATCGATTTCTACAATTGTTATATAAATCCAACTGTCCAATATTTCTACAACAATACACTTGAAAGATTTGCGAACGATTTTACAATCGAAAACATCTGTGAGATGAAAATGTTGAAAAAAAAACAACAATAATTCACCACAAAATGTCAAATTTTACCAATTCGTTGCGAAAAAATACTTACAATTAGGTACCTACTGGATTTTAGAATACCGTGTTACACTAGGCTCGACTATAAATAATGTGCTTAATTGATTTATTTAAATGCAACCCTTAAAATTTGTAACGCTTTGGGCCACATAAAATTTGAATTTGCTATTTGTAAGAAGGAATAGAGAGACTATAGAAGAACAACAACTATCACTGATGTTAGAACTGATTTTAAATACTCTCTATCTCTGTCTTTTATATTATACAGGGTTAGTCATTTGAAGCTACATAGAAAGTACTTTATCTAAAAGTAACTTGGGTTTTATCGGTAAAAGTGGCTCTAAAATGAAAAAATCGGTCAGTACCTCTCAGAAATTATTCATAAATAAGCAAAGAACCATTACAGTTGAAACTTCGGAATGTTTAGATTATGACAATAATTTTTACTTTTTCAAAAATCGTCATTTTCATCGAAAAAAAATCGAATACTTTTCGATGTTTGTACTGTTGTTGTTGTACTGTTAATCTTGCCTTGACATTGTTTTTTCTTTAAAGTGCGTGGGCGATGTTTCCATTAAACAATCTCCAGTTTTTTACTTCAACTAGTTTATTCAAACTGAATTAGTCCATACGTTAACAAATTTAAAACAGACATTAATTTGTTTATTGATAGAATTTCGATTTAAATTACAAACAAATTTGCAAACTTCTTCGATTTCTTTTTTCAATGAAAATGACGATTTTTGGAAACGTAATTTTTTTTATCATAATCTACACGTTCCGGACTTTCAGATGTAGTGATTATTTGCTTTTATCAAGCCCCCTTTTGCTATCAATTCATTTTTAGACAGAGTACTCTCTATCCGTGTGTTATTGTTTCGTTTCGCTAAAAAATATCGAAACGGTAGCTTCAAATGACTAACCCTGTATATATCTACATATATAGGTATACCTATGTAGAGAGTTAAATAAATGAGAAACGACAACTAGAAGGTTTCAATGTTGTCGGTAATTCGATTTGAACAAAGATTGAAAATTCAAAGTTGTTGTTGTTACCGGTAACAGTTTGGTTTTATAGACTAGAAGGACTCACATTTTAATTGATTTAATGAAGTTCAAATAGAACGATATTCTTGTCGTAATCAACTTAATTATAATTAAAGAAAATTTATATCATCACAAAAAAAAGAACAAGTTTTTAATGAAAATCTAACTTGGAAGTTAACAACAACAACAACAAAAAGTAGAACTTCTAAGAAGATTCAAAATAATAACATTAAGGATCTTTCATGAATTTCACAACATTCTATTGGAATTTCAAATAAATTATAAAATTTATCGCTCGATTTCAATAAGAAACACTCAACTAAACACAATAAATGTTGATTCTGATTGAATAGAAAAAGTTGTACGCTTGTAATTTAATGAGTAAAACAAGAAACGCTACTCAATCATCACGTGACTTACGTGTGACCATCTTGACTACACATTACAAACATTCTATGGCTCCACTTATAAATGCACTAATGCAATTATAACAAGGAATAGGTAGGCTTGTCGTTTGGACGAGGCTAAAACAGCTCAGGCGTGTCAATTTGAAAGAAAAAGATTTCTAAGCTGCATTGTTGCTCTTGGATCTAAAAACAACTGGGCTAAGGGCAATTAACTTGCATGGGAGCCAGAGCACCAGGGATTTGTTGGAAGGGAGAAACAAACTAGCCGTTGACCTTACAAAAGTAGGTCCACCAATAGATTTGGAGTCATTCTGTGGGCTAGCTTAGACTCACAGAAGATAGGAAGATCAGTGAATTGACTATTTACCTCGAAGGTTTCTGGACCTAAGTAGGAGCAAACTAAGACTTGTAATGGGACTTTTAACTGGGCACTGCCCAATGGGGTAGCATCTCAAAAAACTGGACAAATCGAACAGTGAGAGATGTAGACTATGTGGTCCGAACAATGAAACTTTTCAACACATATTATGCAAATGCTCACATAAGACTCACCCACCTAGGAAGCGTGAGTAGTTAGTTGCGCCGGGATACTCCTTCCGCAAAGTGGATTACGATCGGCGAGTGCACGCGGCTCCTCCACCAAAATTCAAAACTGGCTAAGGATCGGCATCATATAACTACTAGCGTGACTCTATGACCTGCTGAAGTGGGGATGAAGTCACTTAGAGAGCAGCTAGCAATAGATGGAGGGTTAAGAAGAATAGATCAGTTGTGGTCGATGTTCGGAAAGACTAAAAGAAGATAAAACGACCCCTATAATTCTAATCGAATCTACAAGCGTAACATAGGTCCACAGTCGAATAGAGTCAAGTTGAACGAACATAAATCGACCTGTTATATTTGAATATATCAGTGTTTGCCAAACTTTTTGCTTTAGCGGCACAGTTTAAATTCAATAAAATTTCCGCGGCACTGTAATAGAATATTCAATTGTTTCTAATCCGCATTTTTTTTTCCCATTTTGATCCCCATAAACATCGGGTGCGACGTATAACTGGAACAAACACCCAATTTGCGTCACACTTTTGTGCCGCGGCACACCGGTTGGAAAACACTAGTGTATATTATTGCCAGTGTCAACAGTCGCTTTATTATGCCATTGTTTCATTAAATACATTTATAGCAATCATTAAACTAGAAAATATTTCAAATTAACACATTTGAACTTAATTAGGAAAACAAAACAATATATTTATTGTGTGTATGTGTGAATAAACTGTATCAATATAGTTTGGATGATATAAAGTTGATTGATGGCTTTTAATAAAATCCTATATAGGTAGACATAAAGCTGGTTGCCCTATTTACTCCTCTATTGTATATATACATACACATATACACACACAAATATAGTAAAGGTGTAAATGTGTTGGTTCAACTAGTCTTAATTAAGAAGATGTGACATTATTTCAAGTGCTAGACAAGGGACTTGGTGCCTTCATACTCGTGTAAATTTTACGCTTGAATTAAGACTAATTCTCTACATGGTAATGTCGTGTTAATTCGTGTCTGAGACCTTAAAGCCAATGTTTAATTACATTTAGATAAGAACGTTGATAATTTATAGGTAGGTAGATATCTTGGAGATAATAATGTGGGGAAAAATGGTGGATGCGCCACCGGCGGACCACCTACTTCTTCTCTCCACTAAACATTCACAATTGTCTTTAATCAGTCGAACGGTTGTATTGTGATTGGATCGATCGTGTAACTATACATACATACATACAATAATTTATTCGTATTGCAGTTAATTTTAAATTAAAATTTAATTAAAAGGGACTTGATCAAATAGAATTCCAACAATTTAACTATTACAAGCCTTGTCAGCATTGCAATATTACAAATGCACACACAAATTCACATAGCATAGAATAGCATGACGGTATTTTTGAAAGGAATAAACTAGGAGTAATATAGAGAATCTAATAGTTGAGTTTCTATACATATAGAAAACCACAGGTGGAAATATATGAAGTAATGAAAATTACGACCCAGTGGAAATTTATTAAAATTTATAATCTAGGATTTAAAGATGTTATACATATATAGAGACGGTGTAATAGGGGCATTAATATAAAATCTAGACACTTTAGTATCTCTCAGCGTTTTGTAAATTATAATAAGGTTGTTAAAACCGCAATTGTGCTTATAATTGAAAATTACGGTCGAATCTACAGCAACAAGCATATTTCGTTTAGATAAGAAACAAGCAATAGCGGCAACGTTATATACCCCCACTGTGCATCACCGAGATGACCTTGTACCGCTTTGTATAAGAAGCGCATTTGTGACGTAACGCCAACACCAACTATCAAAGTCGGTTGATAATTGAACCGTAGCTCTGAATGTTGAACAGTTACCATTATGGGATTTAAATTAATTGAAATCCGAGCGATTTAATTTATTTACAAAAAAATTACTATTGTTTTGAGTGCTTCTTTCGTACACTTGAGAGACGTCATTCGCAGTCATTAATAATACTTGACGAACGAAAAAATTACTATTGTTCCCCCTTATTATTTCTTTCCGCTCATTTCCTTCTCTCGTCTACTGAATCTTTCAATAAAAGCCAGATATTATAACAAAAACAAAAAAAAAACCTTTAATTTCTCCACTGATTAATATTCTCAAGAAATCTTAATCTTAATCCTGATTTTTTTCTAAAGATTCCAGCATATTGATGAATATAGATATATATGTACGTAGATACAAAGTTGGAGATCTTTAGGGATTATAGGGAATACTATGAATAGTTTTCTACCCTTATAGGTAACCTTAACCCCTAAAGTAACATTTGTCGTTGTATACACAATTATTTTCGTACAACTGTCCAACAATATATCGTCTAAAAATAATCTTGATGTATCACAAAGTCCTGTGGGAATATTTCGTCTATTCCTTCAAATTTGAATTATTTATTTAACGGTAAACGAGAACCAATCCAAATGTTTGATAGAAAATTGAGATTTGTTGATGATTTATTAGTTATAACGTTGCTTGCGTTTCAAGCGTTTTTTTCGACTATTTCTCTATTTATTTTTTCTAAATTCTTTTCAATTAAATCATACCTGGAATGTGAATTAAACAGAATTTACCTTAATTGAGAGAGGTTACCTGTTTATTTATTTATTTCTTTTCATTTAAAAAAGCATCAGTAACTAAACTTCCATCAAGCGGTTTTTAGTGAATGGATGCTATTTCCATTAGACCGTGTAACATTTATATACCAACAGAATATCAACGAAGTTTACATAATGTAGAGACGAGTTTCTGGTTTATTTGTGTCAACTATAAGTGTACGAATATTTAGGGGTTGCTTTTATGGAATACACATATGTATATTAAACGTCAATTTAGTTTTGATGTTGCTAGTTTCATAAATTACAAAAAAAAAAAAGGTTAAACTTGTTGGTGATGTAATTGATAAAAATCTACAGAATGTCACAAAATAATGCAGTTTACGTAAGTCACGTGGTGATCTATTAGCGCTACTAGTTGATTTACGTGAGTCATCTATCTTTTTCTTTCTGTAGCGTTTGTATTATGCGATTTATGCAACTAAAACTTACACAATTTGTGGATTGAAGTTTTTGGGACAGTCTGTATATCCTATCAAATCGACAATTGTTCATCTACTTCTAAATAGAGTGGATTTCGGTGATTGTCGCTTATAATCAGACAAAAGATTGCAATTCTAACGTCCATTAAATTAATGAAAGGCACTTGGTGTTCGAATGAAGGGAATTTTCTTAAATCAAACAACATCTGTTTCAATAACTCCATTTTATTCGATATTTTCATATACAGGGTGAATCAGCCGATAGCTACAGTTTCTATATTTTTTAGAGAAACGAAACAAAAACACTAGCCTAGAAAGTTAGTTATTGTTGACGTATGGATTAATTCAGTCTGAATAAACTCATAATAATAAGGAGAAGCGTTGCAGTACTTAACTGGCGATTATTTAATGGAAACATCGCCCACACACTTAAAAAAAACAACAGATGAAAAATACGTATTTCCAATGAATTGAGGCACACGTCACTATATTTGACAATAAATTCAATGTTAAGGCAAGAAAAACAGTGCAACTGACCTCTAAAAATAGGTCAATTAAAATTAATTAAAATATGAAATATCGAAAAGTATTTGATTTTTTTTTCAATGAAAATGACGATTTTCGAAAACGAAAAAATTATTGTCATAATCTATAAATTTCAGAGTTTCAGCTGTAGTGGTTCTTTGCTCATTTTTTCCATTTTAGAAACGCTTTTATCGATCCATTTTGCTATCAAATCATTCTTAGATAAAGTCCTCTCTATCTTTGTGCTTTTGTTTCATTTCACTAAAAAATACGGAAATTGTAGCTTTGACTGATTTTTCACGAATACATACAGACTGTTCATAAGTGATGTAGCAAATGTAGTCTATATTTTTGATCAATTTCTGAAAAAGTTACACTGTTTTCGGACATGCTGTATATTGGTTTTAATCATATCAATACTGTGATAATCATTAATTTAAGAAAAATAGATAGTTAGATAAAGATGGAAGCTTTAAAAATCACGCAATTTTAGATGATTATCGTTTATAATGTGATTTTCTTAAGATCAATCTATCTGCTGTTGTTGCTTTCCTTCTTTTTGTTGTCTAAATTGCATTTTGTGATAAGATTCTTATAATAATCTGGCGAAATTTATTGAATCAATAGACAGTAAAAAAAATAATTAACTAGATGGAAAAAATCTTTTAACTCTTTAATTCCAAAGGTCTCTCATTAAAAACAGTTAACGAAAATTTCCAACTTTTGAATAGGAACAATCCCACAATTTCAATTATTAACATATGAAAACTAGAACAATAGCCCAATATGTCCGTGTTAAACAATAATTGAAAACGACCACCAAGTCAACTTCCAAAGGGTTAATGATTAAAAACGGGGGACCGCAAATCTGTAAATGATACTCGAAATCAAAAATTCAACAACAATAATTATCTTCATCTGAATCCCAATTTTAAGACGTAACGCGCAAGCGTGATGGATTTGCGGTAGATGGCGCTCTTGCATATTCATATACCTATAGGCTAGGAACCTAAGAGAAACTACAAGAACCGCGACAGTCTTATAGCTTTCGTGTGGATTGAAAAGAGATAGTTGGTAGAATCTTTGTAAATTACCTACTCTCAAGACTGTCTTATGTCCCTAGATGAAATGTCTCTATCTGTATCTTCAACTACCATAGAAGTAACAAATAAAGCAGACTGTCACGGTATAAATTGCTACACAATCGGATAGATAAAAGCTTTATCGATTGTTGCATTTCAAGTGCACAATTGCATCAAAAGTTGCGTTATTAAGAGTGGCATGTCTAAAATTACTTTAAATAAATTCCATTCCATTACATCCACACACACACACACACACGCACACGATTTACTGTAAATTCCGTTATTATTCCATAAATTATAAAGACAGAAAGCTAGAATGGAACAAGAAAAACTCGAGTTTTATTGAAATTCTCATATAATAAATGAGTAAAAATCCGGCGGTAGTTGGGGGGTTGGTGACTTTTATTAATTTTAAAAATGTACGCCACTGGATTATAATCAACTTTTTGTGTAATTTTTACATTTTTGATAATAATTTCAACAATTTGTTCGAGTTTTTGTCCGGTTTCCTCTTCAATAGAAAGAAAAATTTAGCAAAAAATTTCCGGACACATCAGCAATCTCCTCACCAACACCCTCAAGTGTATGCATTGGGATCGATTGTAGAGCGGCATCTATCGTTCTACTGGTCAACTTTAGGTAGTTGAATATGCGAATTATAGTTGATCAGTAGAATAATGATTATAGTGATGAAGATTTGTATTGAATTGAATGCTGCTACAGTCAGCTACCACTTGTTCTTTTCTATTGATGAATCAGCATCTCATCCATTGTTACCCAGGCGTAATTCGATCAATTCCACTGTCTCTATACCGTTTTTCCACACATATTTTTGCAAAAGTCTTCACGAACACTCGCTTTGATCTCTTCTTTTCACACTTGAGTCTCTCTCTTGTACGTTTTATTATAATTTTGCTTGAAACACGAAAATTTGATTTGAACTCAAGTTTTAATTGACAAACTTTTGCTTTTAACGCCTGTTTTTTTTTTGCAAATAATAACAACATTTCCACTTTATTTACAAAGAAAATATGCCAATGATCATTTTGAATGATGTTCAAGTTCATGTTAAAAAGACAGGAAAAACGTGGAGAGACAGATGAAACTTTTAAAGGAATTTTCTAAAGAGAGTTAACAGAAACACTTTGATGTTATGAATTTCTGTTATGTGTCGATGTTTCTTTGTTGTAAATGACAACAACAACAACAACAACAACAAAAACACGACTAGATAACACAGAAAAGTGAAATATTTTCAGTTTACAGCAATCTTATTTTAACCAGTCACCATTCAACTGGAAAACGTCAAAACGAACTGTTGTAATTAACAAAAGCAAGCTTTTATTTATTTATTTTGGTAGCGAACGATGTAATTTCTATAAATTTCAGTTACAGGTGTAGACTGAAATGTATTTTAAAAAATATTGCTTTTAAATTACCAATTTTACTCAAATATCCCATTAATTTTATTGAATTGAAACAGAATCTTTTACAACCCGGCGCATTCACCATTTTTAGACTCTCCCACCCCAAATTCTATACAAACCGTTTCATTTAACACTGTCGTTATTTCTAAACAAACTATATAATAATGTGCAGCATTAAATGAAACTGTCTGTAAATAGATACCGGACGTCCAGTTGTGATGGTATCGTTTTTTCTTTGAATGATTAACCTCTAAATTGTAATTGAAATTTATAACCCATCTTGGTTGTAAAGGAAATTAGGGTGCTATTTATCAAAATAGAACCCAAGTGTCATTTATTAAATCTACAGGGGTTGTACTTTAATGGCAAGGCAACATAATCTTCATAAGATCTTAGAGGGGTTTATAAGACAAACTTTCAATAATACAAAATTCTAAACTCGACCCTGCTTCATAATAATAATAATAATAATAATAATAAAAGTTATTTCCATACAAACAAAACACTCCAATTTTATTGAATAGTTGTTGTTTGTTGTGTAGTTTCTTATTAAAATGGAAATTGCAATAATCTGAAATTAATCGACCTTGTTGTAATACAAAGTCAATTACTGATTTTCTAATAACTTTCATCGAATAGAGAGGGCGCTATTCATGACGTCATTACACTACCAAATTAATGGAGATCCATCTTTGTTATTCTAATCATTTAAAACAATTATTATGATACTCATAGACATATATTTTCAATTAATTACCATAAACGTACGGAAATTAATTAAATTTCAACTAAAGTCCACTATTACTGATAGAACAATTTGCATATATTGTGTGGATGTGACTCGGTAATCTGGCCTTAGGGTACCCTCACTCAAGTGTTGTACCTTCTCGACAAAAAAATAGATTTTTATAGGTTATAATTAAAGGTTATGTTTATATAACCTTTAAATATTGTAGAAAAATTTGGAAGATTTCGATGATATGGCGTTATAATAATGAATTTTATCGGCTTGTCCGCCGGTCAATTTATGGAATTCTTCGTCCCTTTATTGTTCTACTAGAAAATGTCAAGTTGATTTTCGACGACAGACAATTCTATTGTTGATAAGAACAACAAAAAAGACAAATAAAAAAAAAACAACAACTTTTCGTTCGTGTTCATCATCTATTGTTTGTTTTATAGGATTTTCAACGTTAACAAGAAAGAGATAGATAGATAAGGGAGAAAAAGGTGTAAAATGTCAAGTAAAATGTAAGGTCATAGGGGTTGGGGGTGTGTGTACTTTAGAAATGTCAAAACCTAATAACCAACAAGTTGTAGAACATGCCATTTATTTCACATTGAAAATATAGGACGGTTTTTGTAATAATGTCGACGCCATGTCGCCAATTTACAACCCCTCTTTAATTTAATTTCGAAAGGACAAACATTTTAAAAACATTATTGATGATAATTGTAACAATAATAGGGTAGGGGGTGGTTTTTAAACAAACAAAAACAAGAATAGTATATATGGACTATCCATTCCATTATTCAACAATATTCCATCGTAATATTTGTAGAACAATCAAAGCTAACCCTTTTGATTCCACAAAACAATTCACTAACTAATTTCGAAAACCCACCCCTATTTAGAAAATCAAATTTAATAAATATTTAACGGTACGTTACTAATATTATATTATACCACTAATAATAATCAGTATATATACCTTTACAAAATTCATATGTTAGTGAGGGTTAATTATGTGTTAGTGTATAGACGGGTGGTTTCATCCCCCAATGCGGGTATTTTCTAATAAACATAAATTGCTCCCAATAGAATAGGTAAAATGTTTCTCTTCACTATATCTATTTACGTTTAAAGTATACAAGTCGCAATGGACCAATTAAAAATTTTCAATTCATAAATTATTAGGGTAGCTTTTATGGTTAGTGGTAAATAATTACAATTAAATCAAAATTTTCTTAAGGGGTGATTAATAATAATAATAATAATTAATAATAATTTGAAAACCAAAAATAGAGCACAAAAATATCGAATATTTGAAGATAGATTGATAGGGATGAGGGATGATTGTAAGAGAAATCGTATATTTCAGGGGTTGAATTCGATTGTATCAAATACCAATTGAAATCTATTCCACTTTAGTGAATAGAACAAACTGAATTATTGTCAAAT
>JAZBGY010002121.1:0-11792 GCA_037414755.1 Lydus trimaculatus
GAAGGATTTAGGCGAGGCTCAGCGGGGGGGGGCAAACTTTGGGAGGTGATTAAAATTTTGAAAGCTACTAAAATTTGAAAGGTAACAAAAATTTGGAAGGCGCTAAAAATCAAAATTGAATGAGCTTTCTGTCTATTCTGAGAATAATATACAGTAATAATATCGGATGTAGGCCCATATAGGGAAAAAACAAGCACTAAGGTTAGGACATTGCAAATAGACACATAGTAGGAACTACAAGAAATGAGACAGTCTAATGTAATGTAATCTCAACTTTCTCTTACTTATTGGAATCGAAATGTTTCTATGTAACTTGCGATAAAGATAGCAAATGTCTTCTTATCTGTTTATCTGTCAAAAGAATAAAACGCCTCGGTGGTATAGTCTGACATGGAGGACGGGTAAATATTTTTACTTTTCTTCACCATCCCATCTTCTATATATATGTAGACGTGTACTGTATCTGTATGTCTCAACCTGTATGAATATTTTTCTTGAGATCAGAGCGGGCCTAGGGCGGCATCACAACCAAATGCGCTCCTGAAAAGATCCAAGATCCAATAATAACATTAAAGCCTGAATTTATCTTCCTAAATAATTATTGAAAGAGCACAGAACAGTAAAATAAGTAAATTTCATCAATATGTTCTGATAATACAAATCATTTGTACTTGAGCTGTTTTGCAGTGGACTATTTCAGGATTATGCCTCTTCAGTTCAATCCCCTCAATCAAATTGGAGCATAAATATAATGAACAGCAGCCCTGATTCAATGATAAATTGAATAAAATTGGTCCAAAGAATTATAATCTATTCAATTTATAATGTACCAGAGGAGGCGGAATGTCAATTTTGACAGTGGCCTCGTAAGGCGGAACGAATAGCATAATGGCCAATAGTATTCAACGTATACACATGAGAGTTAGAATAACATTCAGTGACGTCGACAATAGATTTTAAATTTATTTATGCAGACGAAATTAAAACAATTTATTCTTTGTTGAAAGAATAATAAATATGATTGGATCTTTATATGTTAGTTAGTTGACTGATGATAAATTGTTTCAAATGTGTTAAAACATGTTATCAACGCCACTAACAATAAGTGCTTTTAATTTCCCGCCCATATTGGAAAATATAGAGCCGGTAAGCTAATTTAAGTAGATAAGAGTCAAATTAGTGCAATTAAACGCAATTTACTTATGAGTTGCTGTGAAAAATTATTTGATTTCGAATGTTAATAGTCAATAGACAAGGATGAAATAATTGATATTCAAATGATTGATAAGGATAATATTGGTAAGAGGGTGTCATCACTTAATTCAATATTCAATATTTTCTTAATTTGTCTACTTTTTTACGGCGATGGACGATTCGGCCAATTTTATACCTACAGTTTAGCAGATCTTAAACTACCTTAAATAAATAGGAACAATTCAGTAAGCTCAGATTTTCATATACCTAAATTGATGGACAATTTTGCCAGTTTTATCCCTTCATTGCAAGTTCTAGGTAATTAACACAAAAGCTTAAAAGCTAAAAATAATGCAATATATTACCTATTAATACAAATATCAAACCAAATATTTACTTGGCATTAAAATAATGAGAAACTGTATTTACAAAATGAAATCTGTCTGTCCATTTTTATACACAGACAACTGTGTTTTCATGTATCTTGCCTCCGTTTAGTGCCCGCTTTTAAAAATTAATAACACTCTCTCAACTATTAATTTTGATATACACTTCACTTTGTAGCTTGATCAACTGATTGACAAAAATGAATACCGTCGGATGTGCAGAGTAGAAATTTTGTTTGAAGTGAACATAAAACGACTCACACGCGTTCGTTGTTCTTGCCATGAAAGCGGTCGCAGTAGCGCATATGTTAGGTGGAAATTTAGAATTTTCTGATATGTAAGTGTCAATTAGATAATCAGTATCATGTTGTGACTCTGTCATCGTTTAATTGGATAAGGGATAGGTCATCATGTGGATCGAGAAATGGTAAGCTAAATGTATAATGAAGGCATTTTCCTACTTCAGTCAAATCCTTATAGTCAGTCGACAAGCCTAATTCCTGGATTTTTTCCACCATGACTGTTTTAAATGACAACAGCAACCCGCGATTTTAACATCTTCCCAAACCTTTGAACATGCCGCATGTTTTGTTCGTTCAAAGTCTATACCTATTTCAACAGGTCGTAGCCAAGATTTTGTTGCTCGCAACTATACTTGAAATTGAGTGAAACATCGTTTCGTAAGTAGTCTTTCGTTTGCCTGTGTAAAATAGCAACAACAATGGGCATCTAATGCCCATCCACGTATCCATGTATGGGACAATATTATTATTATATCTACATATAAAGAGTTTGATTTGCGTAAACACTGTAAATTTGTTTTGCATGGAAAAATCGTGATATGTTTTTCTTTATTGTTCACTAATAAGAAGTTCTCGCATTCGTTGGTTGTCACATTTAAATTTTCCAATACTTCGTAAGCTTCTTGTGAACATGTAGGCAATTGGATTATTTTAAAGCATTGTCTATATATGCATGTCCTAAGGGTGGCCAAATGGTTAACTTGCAAATGAGTGGTGTTTTTTGGAGAAGTTCACGAACAATGTTAGTAGGTCTCTCGCTTAATTCTTCTGTGGCTTTCCGTTTTGCTGTAGCACTGATATGTCGAACCGTCTGTAAATCGGGACTATGGTTTTGTTGATTATTTTGTTTGGTAATTTGTCGCCTGGGAGCTTCTTCGATTGTGAAAAAATGAGCGCTGCATGTTTTCTTGGTGCACCGCCACTTTACTTCTCCTGTAGCCATATCTCTTGCTTTAGAAAATCAGAAATGGTCCAATACCAACTATTTAAAGTCACGTTCACTAACCACTTCTTCCATTTACTGAAATTTCGGTATCAACTGTTTCGAAAATAACACCGAAAGAAGAACTAAATTGGAAGAGTCGAGAGAATTGCAGTCGTAAATTCTTTTAATGAGAACGAAGTTAAGGAAATAAAAAATACAGTATATAACATGTATGAAGCGAAGGTGGTGCCTATATACCATATCAGAAATTGAAGCGAAATTGCATATTCCTTTTCCACATTCGGTATCAACATTAGAGCGTTTGCTTAAATAAATTGGCTTGAAGTACCAAAGAATTAATAAGCGCGGAAACCGAACGCCTTCGGATACGCAATTTGTTCAAAAAATTGTGAATATCGGAACCAAGCAAGACACATTTATTATTTAGATGAAACTTGGTTCGATACAATAAAAAAGAGTTGGATGGACAATTCTGGCAAGTGTAGCATAAACATTCCTAATGGGATAGGTAAGCGAGTCGCGATTCTGCATGCTGGAAGTGTCAATGGATGGGTTCCCAACAGTACTGGATTTCCAGATTATTTCTCTATACCTACATTCGTAATTTTATCAACCCACAATCTTAATAAACCAATATTTTATTTATAAAACAAACCTTAATATTTACCCACGCTGAGAAATCCACGTTTTGCGCACTAAGAGAGCAGTCTTGAAACGTCTGAATGCAACCATAAATAATTCGAAAAAACCTTAATTTAGCCAGTAATCTCGAAATGGCTGAACGCATCCGCAGTGTATACCTACAACATTTTTTATGCAATCGGAAATAATTCAGAAAACCTTAATGTAAAATTTTCCGAAAATGTCGAATCATTTGATACGTTGTTTTTTTATTCATTTCATAGTAGCTAGCGACCGTAAAACTATTTTCACGTCCGTCTCCAATGGTAACCAACCGAAAAGTAGCTTTATGTCTGTTTCCAATGACAATCAAGACTAGTTCCAAAAAAATGTAAATATTTTACGACCTGAATTTCAGCCATTTGCAGCGGAAAAGTACTTACTTTTGAATCGGTCGGACAAAAAAATGTTAATATTATTAAACAAAACTAATGAAACTACTGTTTATAACCATTGCATGTAGGAGACAGTGACAAATGAAGCTACCACTATCTTTTGAAAAAATGTAAAAGTTTGATTGCAAATTTCATTCAAAATTAAATCATTATTACTATATCCACTGTCACGGGGTCCCTAAAAAGCATGGGGCCCATGGGATGCTGCCTACTCTGCCTAATGGTTAATCCGGCACTGCCTCGCTTAAACGTGTATTTCGTTTGTTTGTTTGTTGTCTTAAACTGACTAAAAGTTTCGTGGGTATCATACTCTTTTTTTTTATAATGAGTCTGAAGGACCATTTCTAAGCATTTCTTCACAGCACAGTGTGTAAATAATTTGAAAATGGAAAAAATTTGACTTCTGAAGATTAGGTAAAGTGTATATTGAAAGATAAGTAATCAATAATGAATAAAAATTTTTTGTCTTCGATATTTGTCTCTTGCTTCTTGAAAATTGAGAAACATTCGCTTTATTGCACAAGTATTAGATGTATTATAAAATATAATTTTTATTACCGTCTGGGGACACAGACTTGTGAGGTCCGACGCGGCGTATAGGTATAAAACCGCCACTGTTCTTAACAAATGTAAGGAACCATAAAATTTGCTGGAAATTAATTTTAAAGCTGTAGTGATATCTCTTCTTGTTTTTTAGGGTCACTATGTCCTGAGATATATTTTGACTGCTTCAAGGTTGGCCAAGTAAAATTTAATTTATTATACAGTAGTAGGTATAAGCGTTATTTGTAGGTACAAACATACGTATGTATGTTCCATCAGTCTTTTTAGCACTTCAAAAATCTCGCGTTTCTTCATTTTATTTTGCGTTAAAATATTTCTGTTTCCTATTAGTTGCCAATTAGAAATATTTTTTGGTAAGTCAAAGACTCCCGTTTTTTAAGAAATGTTAAATAATCATGACAAAACATTTTGAAATAATTATCTAATTAAAATTTTTTATCACACTATAAATGAAACGCCCGTTAAATTAAAATAAATTTTATTTAACTGTATTTTTACGATAATATTTATAATTCTTGCAAAACAATTGAGGAATTTCAGTAAAAATAATTTCTATATAATAAATTAATCATAAAAAATAACAATGAATCATATCATTTAAAAAATCCCATATATAATATTTATGGGACAATATGGGCGGGATTCAAGTGTATGTATTTGTCTGATTTGTAACACAATATCAATGCAGTCAGTCCAAGGAGAAGGGGTTACTCGAATCTCAATTCATGTGTACTAGGAATATAACTGAGATTGGTCAGTTTTATTTACTGTTTTATTAATTGAACTAATCATAATATTACCTTACTTACATATGGTGAGAGTGTGATTCGATAGGAGAGTAGGCGGGCTCTGAACTTCCATTGGTAATTTATGATTTTTGTAAACAATTAATATGTCATTGTTTTAGACCTAGATCTAGATCCTGACGTGGGGGAGGGCATATAGCTTAAAAACGAATAATATGCTTGCACATGCATTGATGAAGTGAGGTAGAAATATAACATTCAGTGACGGTGCGTTTAACAAATAATAAAAGTTAAAAAAATAACTAAAAAAGGAGACGGTGGTGGTAAATAATTGATTGTGACAAAAACTGTAAATAAGCACTTAGACTATACATATCCTTATTACGTATAAATACCTATATAAAGCTGGATTATAAAATAGAACATAAACTTGATTAAAACTTAGAAGCGGTGTATAACGCTTACCATCTTATCATCCAGAATTAGCTAAATCTCACTGTAATGATATGGGCAATTATTAAGCACTAGGTGGTTCGGAGGAATTACTTTTGCATTCAAAGATGTTGAACACGTGGAGGGTGCGATGGGTAAGAAGAGGAATAACACGAAACTGAAGATCCATCTTGTGAACTTATGTGTAAATCTAGACAGTCTAGCCTTCAATGTGATTAATTAAGTATATCATATTAAAATTATTTACAATATAAAGCATGTTTGCCCGTCAATACATACATTTTTTGCGGGATGGGACCTTTCGTAGCGGCCGTTCTGCCGCGGCCATTTCGCCACGGCCGTTTCACCGCCGCATCATTTTTCCTCGGGCCGTTTCGCCACTGTACATATAATATAAATGAGACTCGGCTAATTTCATGATACGCATAATACATGAAAAAAAGAGATTTATGGGTTTATTTTAAACAGTTTTTGGGCATTTTGTGTTGTAACAGGTTCCCAAAGTTGCACTGGTCAAACTTTGTGACAGCTTCCACAATTTATGTGCGATTTGCAAAAGAAATTTTGTAAAAGAGGTGAAACCGGTAAACGGCATAAGCTGACAAACGCAGTTCCACTTTCAATGCGTAAATTTACATCACTATAATCTATATTTAACGTTTTTCTAAGTGTACAGATGAAGATGATTAATTAAACTTCAATAAACTATTGAAAATTTATTATTTTGTAATATTTAATGTTCTATCACGATAAGAAAATAAGTCTATCACGGAATTATCTTAGTTATCACGGAGTTATACAACTTTTACGTTAGCATTAAAGTCGGTTTGGCACAACAGTAGAATTAAAATTTTCGAACTTTCAGTGCATAGTTTGTTAGATGAAGGCTATGCATTTTTCAGAACACAAGCCTCGCTTAAATTATTTAAAAAAATTATCAAAACAGCTGATTTTTTAAAACTTATTTATTAAAACAAAAATCAGAAATTACATTCATTAATAAGCTATTGTGTTGACTTAGAAACCATGTTTATGGTTTCTTCTTTGTCTTGATGAGGTTTCTCCATTGAGAATACCCCTTCCACCTCACTTAAGGTAAGATCTATTGGACACTTTTTTTTTTAAACTTCTGTTGGTGTTATCCTGCAATAGTGGTTGAAGGAGCGTGTTGTCATGGTATTTTATGATGTTTGCTGCTTCTATCTTGAATTATTTCTTGAACAGTTGCCACATGAAGATGTTTATGGAGCATCCGGTTTGTAATGTACCATGGGGTCAGTTTTTGCTCGGAGAATTTTTGATTATGCACGTTGTACGATGGCACTGTTAGACTAACTGGCACATCCTCAGAGTTATATGCCAGAAGTCTAGATGGGAATAATAATGGCTTTATATATCAGGATTTCATATATAATGACATTTTTGATCTTCTCCCTAATAACCAATATATATTTCTCTCATTTTTAGCTCAATCTGTTTCTTTTTCTTGATTATATGTTCTTTCCATATTAATTTGCTGTCGAGGTGGACTCCTAAGTACTTGACACTTAACGATCTTGAAATTTCTATGTTGTTGATAAAAACTGACGGGCATCATTGTTCTTTTTTTATGGTAAAAGTAAGATGTAAGGATTTAGTTCCATTTATTTTAGTTTTCCATTTTTGGAATGAAGTTTTCAGTTGAAAGAGATTTTCTTGAAGGTTTGAGCTTGCTATTACCGGATCTCCGTGGATCGAGCAGTATCGTCTGCGAATTTTTCTATCACTGTATAAACAGTAAAGGATTTAGGTTTAACTCCGGGAGGCCCAGGCCTAGAGCGGCAAAATTTGAGAGGTGATTAAAATTTCAATAGTGATTAAATTTGAAAGCTGACAAAAATTTGGAAGACGCTAAAAATGCAAAATTAAATGAATTTACTGTCGATTCTGAGAACAAATAAGAATTCCAGCAATTGGCACCACCTACAATTACATGTTTTTCTACACATCACCCCGATTACCATTCACAAAAATCCTACCTAGATGTTGAACATGTTTGTCATGATCATATGAAACATTGGTGAAAAATTACCAGGCGATGTATCAGACAAAGGTCGAAATACATTTTTGTCACTATCAGACAATATTCTTTTAAATAAATTTTAAAGAGAAAAAAATCAAATTGAATGATTATTGAATAATATTCTTGTGGAGTAATTATCTAGGAACATTGAACATTGAACACAAGTAGAATTCAAAAACTTACTTGTTGATCAAATACCTATTTATTGTCATGTAATGTATTACATTACGTACAGGAGTAATTAAAGTAAAGAGGTAGCATTTAGTAGTCAATCATTTATTAATTACAACAGTATTATAAAAAATACATTTGTTATCAGCAATTTATTAAAAGAAGAATATCAAAAAGTAGAATTGATGTTTTAGGTTTAATAATAATAATAATATTGCCTGATGAAAAATGACAACAATCAATAATCATAGTAAGTTTTTACGAGGTAAAAATGTGCTTCGATCTTTGTCTGATACTTGAGCCACTAACCCTGTATTCCTTTTGTAAACATGAGTATGTTATACCTGAAGTATAAGTCGACCATCAAGATTTTAAATCATTTTCAATCCCAAACTTGACTTGTACGTCTAGATTGACGGTATAATTTATGAAAAGTATACTTATTTTAATCATTCTATTATTATTATTATTAATCATTAATTATGACTTTAAATGCCAGCTCAAAGAATGCCATATCAGTAGTGTAGATCACATCCTTTTAACGTTCTTATAATGAATACCTAATGACACTATCAATCAGGAACTTGAACTTAATTATAAAAACCCTTTTTTGAACACTTATTAAAATAATTATTGTGACACAACCCGAACACCCATGGATTAATATCACATAGTCCGCAATAGTACATATCTCGAGCAAACATTCTAATTTAATTTCATGTGGTAATAAAATTAATTATTTAAATAAAATTGAGTGATATGAAACGGTTTTTTGCACTTTTAAGTTTTTTTTAGGTTTTTGTTTTCATTATCAGCACCTCACTTATCATGTTTATTGATATGTCGGGTTGCCTACATACAATACAGTAATTGCAAAACTAACTGATACTGTTCTCTTGAATATTATTGGTGAGTTTGCGAATTAGACATTGGTCTTATTGTTAGCATGTATGTAAAGAGCTTTTAATTATTGTCTCCTTGTACGCTTTCATGCCAAATAGTATTCTGTTTATCCTCTTTTCCTATTAAAGTAAGCAGTGGGTAAAGATATCTGTAGTAGATAAGTAATAAAATACGGTTAAAGTGGTAAAAATCGAAGCTATACCACCACACCAACAAGGGCACATGTAATTTTAGTTGACTGTATTTATGTAGGTATACTATACTAGAGCTATGTAATGCGCACTGGACATATATTCAAAAACAATTTGTACCGTTGAATAGAGAATTAAGAGACCTTTCAAATGAGGGATCACTCGACCGCTCAAAACAAAAATTGATCTGTCTCAGGATTTTTCCTTAAATAAATCGCTAATGAAGTTATACAGTTTCGTTCTTTTTGATTGAAATGATCTGTGTATATAGGGCGCACAGCCGACTTTGAGAAGTCTGGCAAGAATCCCCGAGCGGAACAGCTCTACTGCGCGCCGCACCGCGTCGCTCTACCAACTTTATGAATATTATAAACGGATCTCTATTCATTTACATGTATTCTGTCCATTAAACAGCTGCTCGTCGCGCCGTCCCGCTCCACCAACCTGATGAGCGGTCAGCTTTCATGTTTATATATTCACCTATTTAACAGAGCATTCTATGAAAATGACGAGACGCTTTTGTGCGGGGCACAACCAACCGCACGTGGCGGCCCTGAGTAAAGTGGAATATAACGCACATCAAACTAGTGTCGGACTGACAAGCTTCTGGCGTACCGGGAAAATTATGTTTTGGCCCCACTTATAAATAAGTACATCGAAGAAACTATGATTTTGCCGAATTTGCTGGCCCACTGGTAATTTGCCAGGTGCACAGTGGCCCAGTCCGGTACTGCACCGAACAGTAAAAGAGAACTAAATTCAATAGGCAAGAAAAATAAAATAAGTTCATTAATATTATAAGCATCTCTAATAAATAATTAAAATACTAATCTGCTAAACTAAACGCCATTACAAACGTTTGTTGTGTCTCACAAACACCTCGGCCGTTTATAAAAGTTAAGTAAATGACTTTTGACATAAGTTTGTCAATGATATTGGCCTCAGTCCCACCACGTAAATTAAAATATCTATAGATATATAAAAAATCTTTGGCAGTGAGAAAATTAAATTGTAGACTTGCGCATTATGTTAAGTTTTTGTTGGGTGGAGGTTAAGAAATTAGCTCAAGTTTAGTATCCGGGATACATGTAACTATGAGTGTAATAAAATATTTATTTGAATGCGTGCGCAAAGCTAATCCTAACGTGTAACCAACCAATGTTGCCATACTACCATTACATCTGAATTTGTGATAAACATAAAGGAACTTTATATAAATTTGTGGATGAGGCTGTCATCATTACTACAGTGCTAACTATAATACCTATTAAAGTGTATTAAATTTCAACAATAATAGATAACAATGGTCAATGAACAGAAGAAGGATGTAGAGCAGTGTAGTATTATGGCATTGTAAATGTTAGCAACGTCGCGATTCCTGTTACATACTATAGTGTGTACCGGTCAGTCTGTGTTCCGTATACTGAACTTCTACCAACAAAGTAATAAAAGCTGTGTTGCCACTCATTATAAATATTAAAAGAGTTGTTTTTAAAAAAAAATAAACTACCATTTTAACAACTAATTTTTATAAATAAGTCTATTAATAGTCTTTTAATTTATTAGTTTAGTAATATTTGAGTTAATATTTGAAAATATTGTAGCGCTTTTATTAAATATCTGTAATGTAATTAATGAATGGCAACAATGTTGAACGCAATCGCCAAACAAATATTAGTAAAGTTGTATGTAACTCCAGTAAGCATGGTGGATGAAGCGTATACGACGTTGTTTAGTGTTATAGTTGTGCAATAATATGATTCGTAGTTTTTTTTCCTCTAAAAAAAAGTGTATTGTTTGTGGAAAAAGTTTTTAACAATTCTACATAAATTACAAATAAAGACAAATTGTAAAACAAGTCAGTTTGTTTATGTTTTATATAAAAAAAAAAAATGTTACAGTTCATGCAGGTAATATTTCTGTTTTTCTCCCAACACTATTTTGGGTGAATTGATTAATTTTCGGTTTGGTTGATGTAACTTCTCAAGCATTAATTATGCTGTTTTAATTTAGATTTTTCGTATAATATCATTTGTTTATTTGCTCCTCTCTATCTCTTATTTCTATCGCTTTTTCTCTCCAACTCTATCTTTCCTGATGAGTTGTTTTGTTGGTAAACCGCGTGGATGTATGTGTTTATGGCGCAGGGGTGGTTCATTTAGGGTTAATTTTTATTCAATATTATTTAAACTTTAAAAAAATTTTTATTATATTTTAGTAATTTTTAAATAATTCCTTTGATTTTTATTAATGAAATGGTGGATGATTTTTCTATGATAGATCTTTTGTTATCGGGTGGCGGCTACAATGTTGTTACGGGGTATTGATTTGGTTCGCCGTCATAACATTCGCCTCCCCACTATAGAGTAACGTATAGTACGTTTTGGGGCGTGGCGAAACCACGTGCTTCATTGCACTTCATCTTCACAAATTTTTCTTGTTGTTTTTAAATTTGATATTATTATTATTATTATTATTATTATTCTATAATAATAGTATTAATTTGAAATAATTAATTTTATCTATCGACAATAAACTTATTTGCACATATAGATTTTTTTTTCTAATTTGTTTATTTTAAAATGAAAATCATTAATATTCAAAATAAACATAAAAATAATTGTTTATAATTTTTTATAACATTGGAATTTTCATACGGACGTTCTCTTATCGATCAGTGCCAATCAACTACACGATGTGAGATGCCGATTTTCATTGAATGAAACAGCAAAACATCCATTCCCACTACTATACTACAATATAGCATTCCATCATCAACAAAATATTTTCACAATTTC
>JAZBGY010002122.1:0-13275 GCA_037414755.1 Lydus trimaculatus
TACCGAATTCAGAAAAATAACGTGTGAGCTACATAACGTGTACGTTAAGTTTAACATGAATGATTCAGCATAGGGCTGATTGACGGTTGCCGCTCTGCTTTACCCATGCACGCAGCGCATACAGATAATTAGGTACACAATTGTGGATGATGTTGCAAACAGAAATGCAATCCAACATACTATTTTAGATACACACAACGTCTACAAATTATGTATAATTGTAGATCGTGTCAAATGAGCTTTAGAATATGATTGGAGCATTCAATTTTTTTGAATTTCAAAATTACCGTACGGCTTCTCACTTTGTTGTTTTTGGAAGACACTGCTGTCTCCATCACGAACCAAAAAGGCATATTTCACTCCATGAATTTCGACACTACGTTTTTGAACCCTCTCAAACACATTGATGTTGATGTACCCGACCAGTTTTTAAAACATAAATGAGCACTTGTACTAAAGGTAACTTGACACATAGCGCAAAATTTGTTTCGAATGCCTAAATATAAAAGCTTCCCCGTCCTCTGACCGGCAATGCATGCAGCACCAGAATGGGCGTTATATGCAGAACGTTAAGACCTTTTGCACCAAGATCTATCTATCTCGCCGTTTTGTCTTGCAAGGTCTGCTTCTATTTTTCTAGCTTCTATCATACTTTTCCAGCTTTCCTCTTCCACAATTTCATGCAAGTTACTCTCTTCATTTTTATACATTGGTGGAACATTGAGAGTACTAACGAATTCTGTTAGTTGTGAGTAACCACAGTCAATGCTCACAGTTGGTAAAACGGATGCCTTATTTGCGTTTAATTTTCCGTCGTCCGTACTTGTGGTAATATAGATTGCCTCATTTTGCACATTTCGCATTCAATTGTAAATTCTGAAATAAATCCTTTCCTTACTTCTTTTTTAATTTTTAATCATTGAGGTGAACACAAAAGAAAAGTTCGTAATGTTTAAAAGACAAAATTTGATTAATAAAATGCTTCACGTTGACTATTCTATTGCCTTCTGCTAATTCATCGACTTGATCTGACCTGAAATAGTATATTAAAAAACAAGTGTCAGAAGTCGACAATTATTGCACGAGTCCAAGTGCAATATACGACTTATGACACGAGTTTTTTATTCTATTCTTTCTATTCTGCCCTTTTTGCGCCCTTTTTATACAAAAAAATTGAAATTTTGAAATTTAGGGAATTTTGTGGTGGTTGGTAACGCTGACGTAACATTTCAAAATTGTTCAATTGTTTTTTTCTTTTAAACTTTTGCAATGGTTTTTTCGCCGCCATTTGTCTCAAAATTAATTATTGTACAACATATGAGCCAAAATTTTTCATGTACAGCCCCTGAAATACGTGAAATCGCTGAAAATTTTTTAACATACTGTCAGTAATTTATTTCTAAATGACGTTTTTGTGTCTCCGTCCGGAAACACTAGTTTTCTATATCAAAAAATTGCAATGTAATCGACACATTACATTACAATTTTTAAAATCGTACTGCAAAAAGTAGGGATTTTTTATTGCTTGGATTGGTAATAAATGGTAATATCAAATGACATTTGTCAATTTTATGTGTTAAATGTTATGAAATATCGAAGAAAATATTAAAATTGTTTGATTTAAAATATTCATTTGAACATAGATATAAATAGAACTCGTTAATGTTATTGTTAGTATTGAATAATTGAATTTTTGTATAAAATAATAGTGAAATAATTTTTTAGGTTAGGATGCCTCATTTGAAATTATTAAATGTAGCACATGAAATAATGCGAAGAACTGAACTGAAAGCTAACTTTATTAAATGTATAATAATCTGGATTTTCTACATAGAAATGTATTTCAAAAGGAGTCGATTACTTAAAATTAAAATTAAAAGTACAATTCTCACAATTTGAGATATTAATATTTGGCAAGTTCGTGTCGTGTAGTTTCACTTGCACGTTATGAACATTAGACGAGCCCGGTTGTATATTATTTTGTACAGCCGCAGACGTAGACGGGTTGTTGACAGCACTTGTTGATGGCTGTGGTATTGCCCCTGTTTGACCAATGAGTCGATTCGCTATAGCAATTTTTGCCTTTAGTGAATCCTCTATATAGCCTTCAGCTACTGTAGTGCTCTTCCAGCCACCAGGACGCTTCAAAGTTGTTATATCTGCCCCATTACCAGCTAACAGTGTGGCACTACTTCTCCGGAAACAGTGTCCTGTATACTGCTCCGGATTTGTTAACATTAAATACGTGGCAATTTTGAATGGCATGCTGCCAAAAGAGTGAGTTCCCACAGGTTGTTTCGTACACTTATTTTTTGAAAAAAATAAAAAAAACCTATTATTTTCGGTTCCTGCAGGTCTTAAGGATATATAATTTCGGACAATATTTATCCATGCAGGTTCTGTTATGCAGCTGGTGCGAGGCTTTTTGGTTTTTGTATCAGGAATTGTAACAATTATAACATCACCTCAATCCTGAATGTCCTGTGTTCGCATATTTGTCAATTCATGCTTACGGCAAGCCGCAGACATGCCTATTATTAACGCTGTCTAAAATCGGGTTGTTAGAATAGGGTAATGAAATAAAGCAAGAATACTAACTTTTATCATTAGGTAATCCTCATTAGGAGCATTTAATATAAATTTATTTATATCTTCTATCTCTAAAACTTTTGATTTTTTTGGAACATATCCGTCTTTCATTCTTTTTAGAAAAGCAATTAGTTTAGTAAATTTTTGAATTTCAACATTGTCTTTAATATTCAGCGTCGACTTTAACATGAATATGTTGACCATAATGTGGAGGACTTTACAGATTTAGATTTCATTTCAAAGTATGCTAGTAAAACAAGTTCATTATAGCTGGTTACATTATTTTCACGACACCACTTAATAAATGTTTCATACTCTTTCCAATAACGATTTGATGATTTTTTTGGTAGTAAATTACCGATGGCACTTTCAGCAATTTTTTGAATATGAGGTGGTGTATCCATTATCAATTAAAAATTCAGTATGTAAAGCAATTTATAACAATGACAAATAATGTATAAAACAAATGAATTGAATTTAATAAATGTACAGAAGCAGGTATGTTGATTTTTGAGTTCAAATTTTTTGTTGTTACCAACATAAAGAAAATCCCTGATACTAGGCTTTTTAAACAAATAATTTTATCGCATCTTTTTTATTAATATGTATTTGTGTATTCACTATAAATATTATTATTTATAAGTTTAACATTTATTAACCAAGTTATGAATTAAAAAAGCATATAAACTAATTTCCATAAACGTCAAGAAGGTATGTTGATTTTAAAATTCAAATATTTTGATATTACCAACATACAAAAAATCCCTGATACCAAATTTTCAAACAAATAACTTAATTTTCATTTTTATCATTATTTATAGAATTTACACAAAAGTCGACACAAAAAATCGTGTGTATCACACGCCCAGAAACTGTTTTGCGAATGCTCGTATTTGCAGGCCTCGGCTAGCGCCTCGTCCTGCAACAATACTCGCACACGCAAAACTACACTTTCTGACCTAGTGATACAAATAACTATTGTGCGAGCGCTACCAACCTTAAGAAAAAAAAATTCCTACATTTTCTATTTCGACACAGTGTGTCGAAATAGTCTCATTTCGATACAGTAGCCAGTGTCGAAATAGCGCTATTATAGACGCAAAATAGAAAAAACATATTTTTAAATCTTTCAAACAATACGAAAACTGTTACCATTGGTTTTTAGCTGTATTACGATAATTTGCATTCTATCCATATATTTTTGAAACTCGTTGGTTGTATGATGCGAATTGTTGGAAAACATTAAACGTATACTTATAGAATTTGAGACTGATACCCGAAGTACAGGTCTAGGTGTCCAATTATTGATAGTTTTTATGGAAAATATCGTGTTTATAGAAGAGACGATAAACAGTAAGTCTAGTTTTAAAATAAGGGATAATTTGTGATTTCTTTATTTAGTCAAGTAAAAATATTCAACAAGTGTCTCCATAATTACCTGATGCTTGTAGATGTAGTATCTATGTCATTAGCGTCACAAAAGTTGGGCTATTTTTTTAATAATTTACTGATTTTTTGTTAAGGGTCTAAGGATCTTTTGAGTATTTTGAGTATGACGGGATCTTAACAATCACTAGCTGAAATATTATTATTTTTTTCAAACAAATTCATTCATTAAGTAAGTCACAGTTTCTCGACAAAAAAACTTCTTAATTATAGTCGACTTTCATTTGTAATAAGAATCCCCTTAACGTACACGTTATGTAGCTCACAAGTTATGATATCCCGTATCAAGTTTGATGTCACTGCGCAAACCTAAATGCGTGATTTTGAAACGTTATCTACCAAGTTAACGTCTCTAAAATAACATTGATATTTAACATAGCGTTATTGAATAACATAGATGTTATTTATTGAAAATTATGGAAACAGAAATGCATTCTTGAGGAATATTGCTGTTAGTGTTGTTCGAGCAAGTTGGAAATATCGGAGAATAGTTATTTGTATCACTAGGCCAGAAACTGTAGTTTTGCGTGTGCGAGTATTGTTGCAGGACGAGGCGCTAGCCGAGGCCTGCAAATACGAGCATTCGCAAAACAGTTTCTGGGCGTGTGATATACATAATTTTTTGTGTCGACTTTTGCGTAAATTCTATAAATAATGATAAGAATGAAAATAAAGTTATTTGTTTGAAAATTTGGTATTAGGGATTTTTTGTATGTTGGTAATATCAAAATATTTGAATTTTAAAATCAACATACCTTCTTGACGTTTATGGAAATTAGTTTATATGCTTTTTTAATTCTTAACTTGGTTAATAAATGTTAAACTTATAAATAATAATATATATAGTGGATACACAAATACATATTAATAAAAAAGATGCGATGAAATTATTTGTTTAAAAAGCTTAGTATCAGGGATTTTCTTTATGTTGGTAACAACAAAAAATTTGAACTCAAAAATCAACATACCTGCTTCTGGACATTTATTAAATTCAATTCATTTGTTTTATACATTGTTTGTCATTGTTATAAATTGCTTTACATACCGAATTTTTAATTGATAATGGATACACCAGCTCATATTCAAAAAATTGCTGAAAACGTCATCGGTAATTTACTACCAAAAAAATCATCAAATCGTTATTGGAAAGAGTATGAAACATTTATTAAGTGGTGTCGTGAAAATAATGTAAACAGCTATAATGAACATGTTTTACTAGCATACTTTGAAATGAAATCTAAATCTGTAAAGTCCTCCACATTATGGTCAACATATTCAATGTTAAACTCGACGCTGAATATTAAACACAATGTTGAAATTCAAAAATTTACTAAACTAATTGCTTTCCTAAAAAGAATGAAAGACGGATATGTTCCAAAAAAATCAAAAGTTTTAGAGATAGAAGATATAAATAAATTCATATTAAATGCTCCTAATGAGGATTACCTAATGATAAAAGTTAGTAATCTTGCTTTATTTCATTACCCTATTCTAACAACCCGATTTTAGACAGCGTTAATAATAGGCATTTCTGCGGCTTGCCGTAAGCATGATTTGACAAATATGCGAACACAAGACATTCAGGATCGAGGTGATGTTATAATTGTTACAATTCCTGATACAAAAACCAAAAAGCCTCGCACCAGCTGCAAAAGAGAACCTGCATGGATAAATATTGTCCGAAATTATATATCCTTAAGACCTGCAGGAACCGAAAATAATCGTTTTTTTTAATTTTTTTCAAAAAATAAATGTACAAAACAACCTGTGGGCACCCACTCTTGGCAGTATGCCATTCAAAATTGCCACGTATTTAATGTTAACAAATCCGGAGCAGTATACAGGACACTGTTTCCGGAGAAGTAGTGCTACACTGTTAGCTGGTAATGGGGCAGATATAACAACTTTGAAGTGTCATGTTGGCTGGAAAAGCACTACAGTAGCTGAAGGCTATATAGAGGATTCACTAAAGGCAAAAATTGCTATAGCGAATCGACTCATTGGTCAAACAGGGGCAATACCACAGCCATCAACAAGTGCTGTCAACAACCCGTCTACGTCTGCTGCTGTACAAAATAATATACAACCGGGCTCGTCTAATGTTCATAACGTGCAAGTGAAACTACACGACACGAACTTGCCAAATATTAATATCTCAAATTGTGAGAATTGTACTTTTAATTTTAATTTTAAATAATCGACTTCTTTTGAAATATATGTCTATTATTTTGTACAAAAATTCAATTATTCAATACTAACAATAACATTAACCAGTTCTATTTATATTTATGTTCAAATGAATATGTTAAATCAAACAATTTTAATATTTTCTTCGATATTTCATAACGTTTAACACATAAAATTGACAAATGTCATTAGATATTACCATATATTACCAATCCAAGCAATAAAAAATCCCTACTTTTTGCAGTACGATTTTAAAAATTTTAATGTAATGTGTCGATTACATTACAATTTTTTGATATAGAAAACTAGTGTTTCCGGACGGAGACACAAAAAAGTAATTACACTACAAAAAAATGGACAACAAAATTTTGAGTTACCAGGGTAAGTGATGTTATGAGAGTATTTCGTAGAAATGATGAAAACATAAGAAGGAAATGATTTTAGTAAAAATTTTCTATTAACAAAGGAGACAACAATTGCAAGCAGCATTGATAATCTACCCAAAATAAATTAAATTCCTTTCTTTAGCCATAGGACGCGCACATATTTTTAAGTTATTGGAACTGTTTCTACATTCATAGCCTACAAGCTTTTTAAAGAAGTAACATTCAGATGAGCTTTGTATATAAAGTTTATTACATACAAATTTCATATGTCCACATTCTAAAATTCTAGAAAACCTTCAGTGGTTGGAAAAAATTTAAAATATTCTAATTTTGCCGCCAATACAGGTGTTATACCACGTTATATACCATTAAGAAAATTTATATAGACTTTTTATGAAATCTATATGAGGGTTAATTCTATAGGTATGCCCTTTTATCAAATATTGAACATAATAGCTTGAAATAAAATTAATTGATGATAAGATGAAATTATGATCAAAAATAACCTTAGGGTTACTTCGATAAAACTATAATAATTATTCTAAAAATATGGTAAAATACAGGGTGTACAAACTTATGTGTTACCTAACAATACATAGTGTACCTGTCTGTTATCTAACATCCCTTCCAGTGAGCGGCATAATTTAAACTGTGAAGTGAACGCTTGTGATACGGTTGATGGTAGCTGGTGCGTTGCCGGGAGGTATAGAGTATGAATGCTCAACGGCGAGGATACAATCGTTCGGCAGATATGCAGGCTTTAGGCGGGCGATTGAAATTTTAACTATTTTACCATTAATGTTGAAGGTGAAATATTTCTCACGACGTTCTATACGGTGAGGTCCATCGTACGGTGGTGTAAGTGGTGGGTTCAGATTGTCTACTCGTATGAATACGTGCGTACAAGTAAGCAGATCTCTGTGAACAAAAATTTTGTTATTGCCGTGGTTGCTGGCGCGTGCTCGTAGGTTGCCTGCAAAGATGGCTTCGTCAATCTGTATATCTGACATTTGAAAAATCTGGCAAAGAAGTTTGGTGGATTTTCCAAAAACCAGTTCGGTAGGTGTTCGTTTGAAGTCATCTTTGATGGCGTTCCTTAGTGTCAGCATTATTAACGGTAAGGAGTCGGACCAGCTTCCCGACGTGGCTACCAGAGCAGTCTTGAGTGTTCTATGAAAATTCTCGATTATGTCATTCGATTGCGGATGATAGGCGGTTGTTTTGATGTGACGGACACCAAACATTTTAGTTAACAATCGATTTTTTATAATCGCTAACTCTAGATTTAATTGTCACGGTTACTAAATCTGAAATGTTACTGGTGACCGTATTGATGCCAGTAATTTGGTGTTGGGTCTTTTTTATTGTTAAATTCAATTTGGTGCATAATTCCTTGCTAATAAAATGAGATTACGAACCGGCATCTAATAGTGCAAATCACTGTAGATATCTGAAATATAAATAATTGCCGTTGACAATGAAATTTCATTATATGTTGTACAATGATTACTGTTTGAAACAATCGGAGTTACATCTAAATGCAGCATTGTGTTGTGTTTGGATTGACAATGTTTACAAGTGCTACTTGAATTGCAATTTTCACTATTGTGACCTGCTCTTAAACAATTATTGCATAAGTTTAATTTGTTGATTTCTCCGATTCTTTCCGTGGTAATGAGTTTCAAGAATTTGGTACAATTAATAATCATATGATTTTGTTTTTTTACAAAAAAGACAACTATTCTTTGTTGTCACTGTCGACGCAACATGTACACAACTACCTAACGTAGTTTTAGAATGACCCTTAAATGGGAAGTTTGTTTTTTTTATATATCTCACTTGTTGTGAATTTACTTTCGTTGTTCTTCACTTGTTGTGAATTTGCTTTCGTTGTTCTTCACTTGTTGTGAATTTGGTTTCTTTGCTCTTATATATTGAAATTAAATAACGATTGACAATAGTCAATCATCCGGCTCGAAGAACCAATGGTGGGACCGTTAGGGTCGCTCGACCTAAACGCTGGAGAGCTTGTTTGAGACTGTTTATTCTAACTTTTAAAATATTTACAAAAATTGTAGTAGGGTGAGTTACAAATGGTGGTGGTAGGGGGTGGTTTAGTGCAACCACTATCTTTAGATGCACTTTGTGTTGTTGAATTGTATCTGACGCGATTAATACATCAACTAAGTACACATATTCAAAACTGAGGTCTCCAAGCACTTCGTTCATAAATCGCTAGAAAGTTTGAGCGGCATTACTAGGTCCAAAGCTCATCCGCGGGAATTCAAACAAACCGACGGTGTTATGACTGCTGTCTTTTGTATATCTTCTTCGGCGACCGGGATCTGGTGATATGCTCTGGTCAAATCTATCGAAGAGAATATTATCTTACCATATCGCACATGGCTAAAGTCGTGTATGTGGGGTATCGGGTAACGGTCTGGCACGGTGATGGTGTTGAGTTGACGGTAATCACCACATGGACGGATGTGCTCAAATCAACTAAACTTGAAATCAAACTTTTAAACTGATTAAATAATCATTAAACCACTATTCGGTGTAACAATCAACAATAATCAAATGAAACAATCAATCGATTGAACACATGTAAGAATCAAGAAAACGGTACGTGGCAAAACAACAGGGGGATAAATTGTAATAAATGATCAAAGGCCTGCGTCATACCAACTACGTCTTCTTTAAAATTAATTAATTAATTAATTAATTTTCTTCTTCTCTAAGACTGTCTTATTCTTTTTTCCCTATTTGTTATATTACAATCATTACGATGTTGTTCTATTGTGTTTTTAAGCAGTTGAGATGTTTGTCCAATATACCAATTGTCACAGTTTTGGCATTGTATTCCATAAACTATGTTCACCATGTCACCTTGATCATTATCTTTTAAATTAGTATTTATATTTTCTATAGGTAGATTTAACATTATAAAGACCGAATTTAATGTTCATATTAAAACGCGATCTTTTTGCTGCTCTCTTATCAATCACTTTGGAAGGATCTCTTATAAGGGTCCAACAATAATCTGCCAGCATTGAAGGGTTCCACTTCCCCTGGTACCATTTTTCCATGCTGACAGCGCCACAATTGTTGGGAGAAAAGTCAAGGTGAGAGTGGATGAAATAAATTTTCAAAGACATATTCCATCCCATTTTTTCATTAGCTAATAGCATGTTGTCTACCAATTCGACATAATTGTAGACTCTTTTGTTTCCCAAAAAGTTTGTTGAGACAAGATGAAAATTTTTCTATACGTATCCAGACAAATTGGCATCAAATCTTTTGTATTTAAAAAGATTCCTGATTTGTGGTCCTATAAACATACCTTCGTTTACTTTCGCTTCACTCAACCTAGGAAATTTTTCTCTCAAATACTGAAAAGCCGACTTTTAACAAAATTTTTCATGAGGCCTAACTTTATATGAAGCGACGGCAGTAATATCTTTTCTGAATTAAGTAGTGGCTCATGTTTAACGTTTTTGGCCTCGGGTTTCAGTAATTGCCGAAGAGGCCAGTCTTTTTTCTTATAATGCAAACTTTAGCTTGGCTATCCCATTAGCATAGAAAGCAACAAAATTTTGTATAGTCCAACTGCAAAGCAAGCAAGAGAACAACAACTTTCAAATCTCCACATATTAACCATTGATGATCTTCATATTTTATCGTTTCGAATAGATGTTTCAAATTTCCATGTCTCCTGCATATGAATGAATTGGTATTGACGACAGTTTATTATCAATATGTAAAATAACAGCTTCTAAACTTAATTTGGATCTATCTAAACAATCTCCAGTCATCAGGGTTATATTCCAAGTTAAGGGCTTTCATTAACCTATTTACGTCACGACAAAACACTAGAGAACCATCCGTATCAAAGAAAGAATTGTTGTCGTTTTCGAAATGAAGATATTACCACACCTTCCCCTAAAAGATTCCACTGTTGCAATCATGATCCAAGTAATTCTGCTTTAGATTTGGGCAGCTCTAGATCTCTAATAAGATCATTCAATTCCCCTTGAATTATAAGATGTAGTTCGCGTTGGCGTGCACAGACTATAAAATCGTCGTTTTTTGTCAGAGCTATTGTAAGTTGTTGGATATATTTGGAGGATATTTCGGACTATGAGGTAACGGACGTGTAGCAGATGGTATATTTGGGCAATTTATGGTGAATTTCTTCTTTTTTGTTATCCCTGAACTTTGTCCAAGTGGTCGCACAATCAATCTGATCATCTAAAAGTAGTCCCAACAAGAGCGCCGGATTTAATTTTAAAGAAAAACACATTTATTTTTTGAGTCTAGCAAACATTTTTATTTCAACATAAAGGAAAATAGTTCCGATTAAACGTGAAATACAACATCAGGCAAATGGCCACCACGAAACCTCTGGCCCAGTGTTATTCTTTTGTTGGAATTTTGAATAATGTTTTCGCATAAATGTGACTATTTCACCTGTAACGACAAATTTGGGGTTGATCCGGGTGGTAGCTGGCCAGAGAAAATCAGGGTAGTTTTGTTAAAGGATCAGGTCGCGGTTGCCAATCGCTCGGGCGCCACTCACCACATTTGGTGAGAATTAAAGGCGGCACAGACAAATAACTTAAAACTAATTTATTCTAAACAATTACTATTTTACAATTATATACAATTATATACAAGACAATGATAATTCTGGTCGTCGGCGAAACACAGCAGAATTGAGAATATTTCCAACAACGGTGTAGACCGGACGGACAGCACCAAACAAAACCAACGGAATCTTCAGGCGCCACAAGCCACCGTGAAGATCAGGTTATTACTCTAGGTCGCATCTAAAGCCACAGCCAGAGGTAGTTCAGGAACTAGGACGGAGAATGAATGGTGAATGGTGAATGGTGCCACTGCTGTAAAACGGTGCGGTTTATATTCGTTTCCTGATCGGTTGGCACTCCTACTTCTCGGGCTTGCGCATTTAAGTTTGGACGGTCAGTCGGTAGGAGGCCGTTGATCAGGACGGTTCGTTACACACCAATAACCAATATTTTCTATTTAAGATGTTCAACTGTGTCAGGCTTATTCGCATACACCTTTTTCTTCACATAGCCCCAAAGAAAAAAGTCCATCGGTGTTAGATCGTACGATCTTGGTGGCCGTTGTTAGCTATGGGGATTCTAATCCACTTTTGCGTGAAAATTTGAATTCTGGCGCATGCGCGGCTTCCCCTCCCCCTACCTGCCCGCCTATCCCCACCCTCATCAAGTCAAAGCGATATGCGGTTTGCAGTTGTTGTTGTCAAAGCGATATGCGGTTTAATCAAACCGTAAAAAGCATTCTGATAAGGGTTTAGGACATTTCACCACAGCCGTTCCGCCGCGGCAACTTCGCCACGGCCGTTTTGCCGCCAGGACGTTCCGCCGCTAGACCACTTCGCCGCTGGGCCACTTTGCCGCCAAAAATAATCCACATACCTGGATATGTGATTTTATTTACTTTTATTCTAAAGTGAAACATAAATTCATAAAAAAATTGAAATAAACCATGAAATACCTAGTACCTAATTATCTCAACTTGAATATTAATAATATTTATTTATTTTTGTTTACAATCAATTTACAAAAAAATTCCTAGGTACCTACTACACATATTATATGTCCATATTTTCAGCTTACGCATTAAATTGATAATGTGCAATTCCTTTCAAATAATCAATTATAATACCATTAGTAGTCAAAGTTATGTCGAATATTTTTGCTGTGGTATCAAGAATGCCCTTTACGGTTTATATGAATAGCACGAGTGCTATTCGAAAGCGGTTCAGTTTTTCCTTTTCGATTTTCTTCTGTGTGTGTATGGGCCTGAACATTTAAAACCGACTTTCACCTTATTGTGTGGTAGTTAGATGTCGGACCTTTTAATCTATTCCGCAATAAAATTTAACATGGAATTTCCATCGCAATAAATAAATAGTTATGAAAATTATGGCCAGACCCTATTCTCAAAAGTTCTATTTTGTCTTAAAATAAAAGAAACATATTATATATACCTGAAGCAAAGATATGAAAGTAGGTGGTACCGGTATTTTTTTCGAACGCCACGCCTGTATGTAACCACATACATACCTCTCAATATTTTCAAGGTTATCAGCGGCGAAACGGTACGGTGGCGGAATGGCCCGAGGCGAAATGACCCGGCGGCGAAATGGCCGCGACGAAAGGTCCTATCCCGTCTGATAATACTTCAGGACTAGTTGGCAGAAACAATAACAACAACTGCAAACCGCATATCGCTTTGACAACAACAACTGCAAACCGCATATCGCTATGACTTGATAAGGGTGGGTATGAGAGGAGGGGGAGGGTCGTGCATGCGCCAGGATTCAAATTTCCCGCGCAAAAGTGGATTAGAATCCCCATAGCTATACTACTAATGTTGATCGCCAAATCGAGAAATGACACGGCCTAGAAACTTGGTCTACATAGTCCAAGAGGCGACCGCAAAAAATGGTTCCTATTTCTGAAAGGATAAAACTTTCAGAAAATATAGTACTTATGGTGACAATTCTCACTAGCCTAGGCAACCCTACCGAAACCTGATCCGACGGCGGGCAAACTACATTTCCGGTACCAATTTTGACTCCCATCGAGTTAAAGCTTAAAATTAGTATCAAATT
>JAZBGY010002123.1:0-13274 GCA_037414755.1 Lydus trimaculatus
AATGAAAATAAACCAAAATAGTACATAAAATATAATGAATTTATTTATGTATATTTTGTTTTAATATATATATATTTACTTACAATATATTAATATATCTTTGCTTTGATAGTGCTAAAGCACACTTATATAATCCCATTCTTTTCCAATATTTAGCCACTTTATTTCTAAAAGTAATTGATTAGGTTTTAACAGATAGATAGATAACATTATGTATAATATATATAATATACTCTATATATTCCATACGTAACATAATACATAATATTTTCAATATATATATATAATATGTATATATAATTATTTTTTTTTTATTTATATATATATATTTAATTATAATAGGTACAACTGACGTTCCAGCCACATAACAAAATTAATCAATTAATTAATATAATTTAATTATAATACCTTTAACCATCGATAAATACAAGAATTTTTATATTATATATATGTATGTATATAGGTGGATGTGTGCATGTAATCATACATAACTGTACATAAAGGACTGGAATTATACATACACATGTGAATTTTGAATGTAATTAGAAAAAAAAAAATTAGAATATATAACAGGCCATACGCATCATCACATTTAATTAATTTATATTATCAATAATTAATCCATTAATAATAATAATAATAATAATAAATGTATAGCACCACTGCCAAGTACGGAAAATTATTTGTTTATATATTTGTATAAAAAAAATCTACCAAAACTTCCGCTTTGGTCCTTGATTATAATATTTTCCATTATCAATAATAATAATAATAATAATAATAAAAGCCCTGTTTAATTAATACTTAAAATCCTAACATAAACGACTGATATTGTCAGACGTTTTTAGGATATCACTCGGTACAATATTTCTTAATTTTAATTGAATTCAGTGAGCAAAGCAACCGCGTAAAAATTGCACTTTTTCTTCCCGTAATTAACCAATTTTTTTAAATAAACGAGATGATAATTAGTGCAATACATATACCTGCTATCACTACTAAAAAGGCATAAAAGACTGGTTGATCTGATAAAGTCCTTAAACGTATTGTATGTTGTATTAATGATAAAAGATTCCTATTTTTATGATGATGATGATGGTGGTGGTGTTGTTGTTGTTGTATTGACGAATGTGTAATTTTCGTTAATGTTGTTGTAGTTGTTGTGGTTTCGGGAATTGTTGTGAAATTCGTTATCGGTGAATAACTACCTTGTAATTCACCATTAATTGTTGTTAAACGTATCGGACATAAACGTACACTATATTCGGTGCCTGCTTCAAGATTATCAATCGAATATCTAGTTTCACCACCTCTATACACCTGAAATTTATCAAAAATTAATGATTGTTAAATTAATAGATAAATAGTTGTAGTTACTTGTTTGAAATTGTGTTCTTTAGTTTTACAAAGTTGCACTTGATAGATGATAGGATCTTGAAATTGATTTCTACTAGGCAACCATTCAATAATACACGAATGTTGTTCAATATCATAAATTTTTGGTGATTTGATTAGATTCGGTGGTGCTATACATGTTTTAAATTCATATATATCACTATAATCACCAATACCAGCATCATTAATTGCATTTATACGAAATTTATATATTGTTAATTCATTTAATTTGTTTAATTTATATATAAATGATGTACCTTTATATATACATTGAAATTCATGTGTACGTATATTTTCTAATTCTAATTGATATTGTGTATAATCAATATTTTTACCATCACCCCATTTTAATTTTAAATAATTATGTCCATATGATATACATTCTAATTTTGGTGGGATTGGTGGTAAACGTAATGTTAAAATTTTTATTATTGATGAATATGAACCACAACCAATTAAATTAATTGCTTGTATTTTAATTTTATATAATGTATCCGGTTGGAGATTTGTTAATAAATATTCATTTAATGAATTTTCTGTTTTTATTAATTTATCACCAATTTCTATATTATAATATAAAATTGGTGAACCATTATTTAATGGTTCTTGCCAATTCAATTTTATTGTTGTTGGTGATGATTCACTACGTATTGTTGTTATTTGTGATGGTGGAGCTGCTGGTGTTATCATTACTGATGGTAATGAAAATGGACTCAAACCTGAAAAATCAAACAAACAGATAAAGAAATAAAATCAAAATTAACACAAATTCATTTATTATTTCTAAATTTTGTAAAGTTTATTCCAACGTACACAGATAAGAATCATGTTTTGGTGTTAATCAGTGGCGTATTATTGTTTTATCAAAAATACCTTTAGCAGTCTTTACTGTTACGCCACTGATTTACGGGGAACTAAGTCTCATTCAAATATTTCAAGAAATTAAATCACCCTGTGTAGGTTGTATTATTGAGAAATTGGTATAGAAGTTAAGTAAATTTAGGCTTGGTTCAACTTCTCTTCCCTAATCTCGTTTCTTGTACATAAGGTTCTAAAGGCCTATAGCCTTGAGTCAAAAACCATCTGGGCATCTCGTCAATTTCTAAAACAACTGGCTAAGGACAATAAACTTACCCTTGTATGGGTGCTAGGGCATCAGAGATTTGCTGGAAGTAAAATAGCCGATAAACTTGCAAAAACAGATGCTATAGCTTCATTCATAGGTCCGTAGACATTCTGTGGATTAGCGAAGACCCACAAAAGGCAAGAAATCTGTGCATGGGAATGAAACAGGAAAATGTTCCACTGTAGACACTGTCCAGAAATGCGACAAGCAAAGAAATAGGAACCAATTAAGACTGGTAGCGGAGCTCTAAACTGGGCACTACCCAGTGAGAGGCCATCTCAAAAAATTGGGCAAATCAGACAGTGAGAGATGTAGACTATGTGGATCGGACAATGAACCTTTCGAACACATGAAATTTATCCACTTAGGCAGAGTAACTCTATCACCTGCTGAATTGGCGAAGAAGTCTCTCAGAGAAATAGTTAGTTTTGCTAAAAAGATCTCTTTGCTGGCATATCAATAGATGGAGGGTTAAAAACAATAGATCAGATGTGATTAACAGATAAGGAAGGCTACAGGATAAACGACCTCTATAATCTGATTTTGTACATAAGGTGGATTTTAATGAAGGAGAATTTGAGTGCGTGGCAAGATAACATGAGTCTTATGTTCATGCTAAGTCTAGAATAAAGAGCCAAAGATGAACCGAGCGTTACTAGTAAAGTGGACTAGTGTACTATTTTTCCAAGACACTAAATACTCTACTAAATTTGCTAGAGTAACTGTCCACACAAACCCAGTAGTTGGGTGAAGGGAAGTTTGTTACAAGGAAGATCGTCATCAGGCTGCTGTTGCGAAAAAATGCTTAAAAATAATTGCAATGTCTGGTTAAACGAAATTTTATAGGTTCTAGAGGACGAACATTGTAAAACAAAAAGGAACGTTCTTGTAAAGCATTTTGCAATGAAGTGTGGCTGTTTAAATTCTACGCTTGTACTCTCCTGCGGCCTTAATCACACAATCAAAAGTCTACTAGTATGGCTTAGAGTGTGGACAAGAGGAAGTAATGTACAAGAGACGATTGCAATTGTTCTACGAAAACGTTCTACAGGAAATACACAAGAATACAGATTGTGTCTAAGAATGACGCCCAAGACTTTGTTAGCACTGTGGCAATTGAGGTGTTAAGAAAAATTGTATTTACCTGCTGAATTGCTGGCTTGTACACGGAAATAATATGTTGTAAACGGTGTTAATCCTTTAACATCATAAAATAATTCTGATCCTTGATAAATACATTGAAAATTGTCATCATTATCATTAAATGTACTCATTTCTAAACGATATTCATTTATTATAGCACCATTACAATTTGGTTGTTGCCATTCAATAAATAAATGAAATGGTGATTTACATAAAATATTAGGTGATTGTGGTTGTTCAGGTGGTGCTGGACCACTGGTAACTTTTAATGGTTCTGACCATATACCAGGACCAATACGATTTACAGCTCTAACTGTAAATATATAATCATGTCCTGGTTTTATTAAATTATTATTATTAATTGTACATTCTTGTTGTTTATTTTTATAGATAATTTGTCGACTAGAATTTATACATGTTAACATTTCAACTTCATATTCTAATATTGGTGCACCACCATTATAATCTGGTTCATACCATTTAATTGTTATTGAATTTGATTTTGGTTTACCTATTAATTTTGGTATAGAACATTGTCCTGGATTTATAGCTTCTGTTGTTACTGTACATGGATCTGAATAATTACTTATACCACCTGTACTAATACAACTAACACGTAATTGATAAGTTGTACCTGGTGTTAATTTATCACATATAGCTTCTGTATCTATACCATTATAAATTTTCTCATAACCACTACCCGAATTTATTTCTAATAAATATTCTAATATTTGTGCACCACCTAAATATTGTGGTGGTTCCCATTTCAATTTAAATGAATATGCATGTATACGTCCTTTAACAATTGGTTTTGATGGACGTCCCGGACGATCTGGTAATGTTTTATATTCAACTTCATCTGACCATGGTGATATACCACCATCATTTTCAACACGTAAACGAAATTTATAATTTGTAAAACAATCTAAATCTTTACATAAATATTCTGTATCTTTACCATTATATACGGCCATATAATAATCAGTTTTTGAATCGGCCATTTGTAATGTAAATTCATCATCATTTATACGATAATTCCATTTTAAATATAAACTATTTATTGTTTTCTCTAATAAATTTGGTGGTTGTGGTTTTATTGGTGGATTATTCAATGTATTATATATAACAATATCTGAATATTTACTTTTACCAATATCATTAATTGCAGCTAAACGAAATTTATATGATGTTGATGGTTGTAATTTATTAACAATATGTTGTTTAACTTTACCACGATATAATTCAATAAAATCACCATTTTTACCATCATCATATTCTAATAAATATAATTTTATTATAGAACCATTATCATTACAATGATTCCAACGTAAATGTAATGAATTCTTTTGACGTTGTTGTAATTTCGGTGGTAATGGTTGATCTGGTTCACATGGTGGTGTTAGAAATTTTACAGGATCTGTTGCTGTACCTTGCATCTCTTCATAATGTACTTGTAAACATACAGAATATTCTTGACCAGGTTTTAAATCTTGTATACGACATGATAATGAACAACCACTATAAATCGATTTAAATTTCATCTCTTTACTTTTATCACTCAATAAAACTTCATAACGTAAATCGGATAAATCGATATCATTTATATTACTATTACTATTATTACTACTATTATTATTATTATTATTTCCAGTCTCTGAGAGACGTGTGGGTGGGGCCCACTGTAATAAGGCACTACGGGAACTCAATTCAGACACCTGGAAAATTAATCAAAAATTAACACAATTTTCCAATGATCAATTATAAGAAAAATACTACCTTCGGCGCCTGGACGGACGATAGGATATCGGCAATAATTTGAACAGAATCCTCTTCATCTGCAATACTACTCTCTTCACCATCTTCTGAAGTACCAACACTATTCATCTCTTTACTACTATTATTATTAGTCTCTTTATTTAACGTAGTAGTTCGTTTGAAACCATTCACCAATTCCTTTTTCATATTATCCAATTTCTTATCGTGAATCTTTTTTTTCAATTTAATATATTGTTTTTGTGTACGTTCATCTTTATAATATGTTGTTGATTGATTTGTTGTTGTTGCTGTTGTTGATGATGTTGATGTTGGTGGTGGTGGTGGTGGTGGTGAATGTCCTAGATGTGTTGTTGTTGTTGGACCACCAGCAGCAGCAGCACCACCCGGATGACCTGGTGGTATATTTGAATGATAATGTGGAGGTGGTGGGAAACCAGTTGCTAAACTTTGATAGAATTGTTGACTTGTACCATTACCAGCACCCTATTTTTTTCAAAAAAACACAATAAAATTAATTCTCAACAATCACTCAATAATAATAATAATAATAATCACCGTTATTGCATCTTTTGTTAATAACTTTCTGATTTCACTCATTTTATCGTATTGTTTATTAATAATAATTAAAGAAAATGAAAGAAATCTAAGACACGTATACAAAACAACTAACAACATTCACCAGCTGTTTCATAAATTGAAAACGTGGAATTTTGTGATAATAAAATTGTTATGTTAGCGATAATTATTTAAAAACAAAACACAAAAAAAAATTACAACAATTTAAATGCTCATAAATTTCACAATTCTTATCAGTATTTTATCGAAAATTATATAAATTTTAAATATAAACAAAGATTTAAACGAAATGGCTGACACCCCACACAATAGGGGCGTTTTTCTCCCTTTCAACTAACATGTATCTAAATTTGCCTATATTACTACCCTATTTTTTGCGTTTTATTCTGTAATTAAAGTCCAGGTCTGTTTTAAACATTAGGAATTTCGTCTCTGCAATTCTAATTCTAATTCCAACATTTCGTTATTGTATTCTTTATGATTCATATTCATTTAACAGTTTATTACTCATCATCATCATCATTATCATCATCATCATCAACTATGTGTAAGTTTCTACATATTGTAATCTGCATAAGATTTGATAGTATTGTGGATTGTGGTCAATAATTATAGTTTTCCTGATTTATGTGTTTGTTATTTTTGCAATAAAAAACCCCCAAAAAATCAACATTATAATAATTGTATAAAAATGATATCATCCTTATCTGCCATCTGTACTCTTATTATCCATTTTAAGCATGTGTTACTATATTATGATAACAACTTCCGTATTACACATTATTGTTATTTAAATAAAGAATAATAATAATTATAGAAAAGGATTTGAGAATCCTTTAAAGTTCATATTTCCTATATGTATGTATTTAAAAAAAATTAAACAATTATGGGATTTTTCCTGTATTATCTCTTTTAATTCATACACATACAATGCATATATAGATAGATAAAAACAATTTTTCTTCAATGAGTATTTACGTGCAAGCTTCTCTCACTATCTTTCTCTAATATTTCAATAGACGTCTCTTTCTTACACAACTACATTCATTCATAAATACGAATGATAAGACTTGTACAAGTACATAAATGGATACGATAATAAGTTATTTTTCTGTTTTTTTGTTTTGTTTTAGAAATTGTTTTTAATTAATAAGTTATAATTCTAAAAATAAATAAAAAAAGGTCAAATGTAAAAGTAAATTCTTGTTTGTTTGTTGTTGTTTTTTTTTAATAATAATAAAAAAATAATAATTTAAGAGGGATCCATAGAGATTTTCTATGTTCGTTCATTATATATACACGCATGCATACATACAGATACATACGCACTCATACACACAAACTACAATCAACTTCCATATCTTTTATCGTGGGGCTGCTGGTCAATCACCTCGCGCCTTGTCTGGTCTTTTACTTGACTTTCTCAAACCCATTACTACCAGCAAACAATATTTTATATACATATAATGTAATAAAAATATTTAAAATACCACAGATTTCTATTTGATAGACAAAGATAAAACATATATATTAGAAGAAATAGATTATGAATTTTTCGAAAAATATTTCAAAATTCTTCCTTTCTTGCTCTTGGGTTAAAAAAATTGTTAATATTATTAATGAGTACAAATCAAATTCGAGTCAGTTTATAAAACGGTACTTGGAACGTACGTATACACACACTTGAAATATCCGGAGGCCAGTTACGGGAGAGAGAGAGAGAAAGATAACGAATCAAGACTTTCAATCTATAATTTTACCAAATATTGGTATTTAGGGAATGATTTTTTTTTAAATTAAAATTATATTCTGATAGGTACTAACAATAAAAAACAAAGAAACAACAACAAGTGTTGCAATTCAAATTAAACTTTCTATCAAGTTAATTTTAATGTGGGAATTTACAGAATTTGCATAATTATCAATTTTCTATAATTTTTCGATCTAGTTTTACCATTGAAATTATTGCCAAATATTACTATTTCGTACAGGTCGACTTGATTTAAAAAAAAAAAAATCAACAATTGAAAAACTTTTAAATCATGTTTGCAATAAGCCCGGTTCAACTTCCCTTCCTTAATTTAGACTTAAGTTGAGCATTGATTTTTCAATTGTGTGATATAGAAAAATGAGTTTTATGTTCAAAGAACGTAAAGCAAGATTAGCCAGAAACCAAAAATGAACCGGTCTAAAGTCCAAGTAGTAAATACACTAAAGTTTATTTTTACACGATTTTCGTTCACGCGACTTTCTTTTACACGTTTTACTTACTGTTACATGGTTTTTTAACACGTTTGACTTAACATAGGAACAGGATGTATTTCTAATTATGTAATTTGTAATTTTGTTTTAGTACAAAATACATTAAACCCTCCAGGTACACGAATTCATATTAACGCGAATTAGATTTCTGTATTATGTATTCGTATATGGGTTTAAGTTTCTTTTTTTCGTTAATAATAAATATGCAAAGTTTAATTTTGAGCTTTCGAGTTTAATCTCGATTTTTTTTCCAGATAGAATTTTTAACTAGAGGTCTTTCTGGAACAAAAATACACAGGTTGAGAACTCTAGGTCACCGTGGAGACACGCCCACATCATCAACTCGTGCGCCGTGGATAGTCAGGTATAACGACGTGTGAACTCTATTGGCTAATGTGAAACCCCCTCCGACTAACCGGACATCGACAAAAGTCGGGCATGTTACCAGCCTGTATATTTTTGATCCAGAAAGACCTCTAGAACAAAGGGGTGAGTGGTAGTCAAGAATTGTCACTGTTACATTTCTGGCTATTCAGTTTCTCATTATTTCGTTCTAAGTTATAAGAAAACGTCTGTGGTGTCTATGTGCTATTTGGTTGCAGCATACTGTATCAGCAAGGACAAGGCTATCGGTTGTGTACCGCAGAAGAGAGCCAAATTAGCTTTTAACCAGTAATGTTAACCACAATAAGTAACAATACTTTTTTGTACTCAAATAGTAAACTACAGTCAATCGTGGAGACTGTGAAAGAATTGTAAGAATTCTAATTTGTATTAACTGTAGGTCCCTTTTAAACCTATGGGTTAACTGAACTAAGCCCAAAGCCGAACCAAGTACCTACATTAAAATATTATCTAATAGTAATTGTTTAATCCAATATGATTATGGGGCTAAATTTCTTTTAGTCTAAATTGCTTGAATTTATGAAGACGGTCCTGTAATAACAACACAGATTCGTTATAAAACGTTAAAAATAGAAGAAAAAACAACTCCAAAAATTCTTTTTCGTTGAAACAATTAGCCTTTTCTTGTATTTCACATAACAAAAAAAAAATATGTACCACGTATCCGCTCAACAATGTACCCTTAGTGTATTTCCATTTATTTATAGATTCAACAGAAAATAATTCCTGCTATTTGCCAAGGTAACATCCAAACACTATTTGAACATTAAAACCGACTTCCGCATTAATCCGGAAATGTTCATAATAAAATAGAATGCTAACATTTTTTTTGAAAAATTCCTCACTTACTACATAAACGAGCTAAACTATATGTAGCTCGCTTCATCTGTCTATGATTTGTATATTTCAAAACCGTCCAACTTAACTTTAAGTCAAGATTTAAGCCAGGATAACAAACCAAACCTGTCAGTTACTAAATCAACTTAAAAGCTAATTGATAATTGACGCAAAGCCTACTATGATTGACTCATTAATAGGGACAATTTGTCCAAATAACTTAACGGTGCGTTATTGAGTGGACACGTGATATAGTCATAAGTACAGTTAATTAACTAAAAATTTAAATAAACTTTTATTGTTTAAAAGCCAAAAAAAAGAAGATTAAATAAACACCATTATAAAAGCCTATTTGTCATATTAAAAAATAACGATTTTTTTTTAATGTCTCACACATAAAAACCTAATTATTATTAATAACAATTTTAGAACTATTAAAATTTATTGCATTTTAATTATTGCTAAATAAAATGCATGTAAAGCTTTCTTCATACATCCTCTCTTATTATTATTATTATTATTATTATTGTAGAATGACGTCAAATTGTTTATAACAATTTTTTCACCTCTTTTTCTATATATATTATAAATAAATAAATAAATCAATCGAGAAATCCCGAATAAGAGATCCGGCTTTTTTCCTAAACATCCTCAATAAACAATAAAAAACAATGACGAAACCGACTATTCGTTAATTCTATCGTATGTTCCAGTGAAATACGTAGGTACATGATTTGTTAGAATATCCTGTATATTTGTTTGTTTTTTTTTGTCTTTTATTTCGTGCCCCTTCTTTTCTTTTATTTATTTATTTAAAAGCATAATACTTACATAATGTTGAGTATTGTGTGATGGTAAATGTACAAGACCAGCCGGATGTTGTGGTGAGAGTATTACATGTCTTAAAGTGCCGCTTTCATCAACAATTTGTTGTACAACATGACCTGGTGGTACTTGGACAGGCATTGCAATTGGTGGTGATGAATTTGTTGATACCATTGGAACTGTCACCGGACCTACAATAATGTTAAAAACAAAAAAATACATAAATTTTTTTGTTCTTACAAAAATGTCCAACTTTCTATACAAGTATTTATCAAATTGTGGTTACCTAATAATATGAAACTACCTATTATTATTGACAATTATTATTATCATTATTACTATTATGGTAAAACTATATATATATAGTGAGATATTTGAAGATTGAGGTTGTTATTATGTTAATTAAAAATAAAATACAAATATCAAAATAATAGAGTCAATAACCTTTATATTTTTCAGTGTTATATAGAAAAAACTGTTAGTAATTAGTTTCCAATTATCACTATTTCCAAATAGTATTTAATATCAAATTGACAATGAACACACCAGACATCATTTGTTAACAAAATTCTACCAATTATTGTCTGGTTTTGGATGTATTTAATGATTTTTTTATCATCCAAAAAAATGTTAACATTCATCATAAATGGAGACTAGAACAATTTGTTACAATTATATACTTCATCTATTTTTACTTGGACGACTTGTCTTTAATAAAATGTTGAAGTATTAAATTTGACCGGCAAAGAAATCACTTTTGGGTTAGACATGAAAAACGTATTCCAGTAGCTTACAGTCTAGAAAAGTTGGACATAAAAATATCAAAGTTCGGAAAAACATTGGGGTTCTAAACTAGGCATTCACAATCAAATTTGTAGGATTGCATTGGCTGCGATCCTTAGTTGTCGGCCCTAGCGTTGAAGCGTCTGACATGTAGGATTTGTAAAACATTACCGTGTTGGGTATTGAGTGAGGAAATCGTGTCCTAAAAGTGCTACAAACAGTACAGAAGCTCATCTGTTGAATCGCAAGATCCTATAGGAGGAGACTATACTCCTACAGATTCGACTCTGAATGACTAGCTTTAATGGCGCGAGATAGTAGCACAAATAGGACTAGTTGGATCTTTTGTGGGCGCGTGAGAGGTCGCACGTATCCGACTCTAGCCCTACAACTTAATTCTACAGATTGGATTATGAATGACTAACTTTTTAAGAGAATTCCAGATTCATCCGAGTGTTAGTGTTACAATGAACTCGCTACCACCTTTGAGGTGCGCGCTATAGAAGAAAGGGTAGTCCTATGCGAAAAAAAAACATTCATATCATTTTTGTAGCAAATTTTCTTGCTTCTGCATGTTTTTTGGCCGTTTCATCACCAAATAATTGACGAATTTGAGGAACTTGCTAATATTATTTATAACTTCAAGAACAGACAGACCTTTATCTCTTGATAACACACCTGTTGTTGAAGGTGAATCTGACCAAATAAAAATAGATAAACTCTAATAGTTCTGGTTTTTTTTTTAAAAAAATTGTTGAAACAGGTTTCCTATTTCAAGAAACAGGTAATCACAAAATATATGATAACTATGTATTTTTTTTTAATTAAAAAATAATTATTTCTGTTGGAAATTATTTATTTCTGCTTTTATTTGATTTTTTTTTTTTGAAAAATTTAATTAATACGTATGTATGTAACAGATAATTATCTTTAATTTGCAAATCATTAAGTAATACCCAATTTAAATAAATTCCAATAGTGAAACTTAATAGATTTCAAAATTAGGAAAATTCTAATCAAATTAGAAATTTTTTTCGAAATTTTTTTTTAATAATAACAACACAGAAAACCGATAAACTATTTAGTTGCAATTTTTCTAATAATCTGATGATTAATTTCTAAATTTAATTAAACATTTAATCCCACAATTGATGGACTTTAGAATTGTTTGTATTATTTTGTTCCAGATTTCACTTTAAAAACTCAATGAAACATTATTTCTTGATAACATTCTTTTCTAATAAGAAAATTTTAATTCAAATCGAAAAAGAAAAATATTTACAAACAAATAAATAGAAATTTTTGGAATGATATAGGAGCAGCCGGGAGAGAAGTAGGAGGAGGAGGTAGTAGGAAAGGTCCTTGGGTAACTTTTCAAACAATAACAAAAATTTAGTTTTTGAAAACAAATTTTAATGACAAACAAATTTGGTATGTCAACTGTTATCATATCTGGTTATAAAATGTAAGCAGCAAAAATCGAACAATCCTGACCTTTTTAATATGGGAAAATGTGAAAAAAAAACAAAACAACCAACAACAGCGAAAGTATACTGAATGGAAAAAATGAAATAATTTGTTTGATATTAATGGTAACAGCAGGACACGTCGCTAAAATTCTGACGTATTTTACCAACGAGTTTATACCATTTCAAAAATAAATTAAAAAACCATCCAACCAGTTATAGTTGGGAACTACTAAAGACGTCCTTGATGGTGCCATTGTCCTTTCAATGCTACTGGAGAACCATTGTATTAAATCGGATACATATACATATATAGAAAAGAAAAGAAGAAATCGAAACATTTCGAGTTTAAAAAATAAAAATTTTAAGAATTATGGAAAAACTAATTTGAAGTTGAATACTAAGAAAACGACGGGAAAAACCACAGATGTTGTTTTTTTTTGGGTGAAGATTTCAAAGAGTTCATTGTGTATAGTGTATTAAGTGACTTAAGAGATCCAGATTTGGATAGTTTATGGTAGTAATATTTAACCATTTCCGCCAAGTCCTTGCTGCTGTTGTAACTATTTTATTATTTCACTGCATCACTTAAGTCACTTAACAAACTGTAGCTATACCAGATGATGTTATTTTAGTTGGAAAACAATCTAATTTAACTATTAAACAAAAAAAAATGTTTT
>JAZBGY010002124.1:0-13272 GCA_037414755.1 Lydus trimaculatus
AAAAATATCAACTCATTTCAAGAAATCGTTTAATACACATGTATTAGATTACTTAAAATAAAAAAAAAGAAGGGAAGGCCTAAATGTCTTATTGTAACGAAGGATCAAAATTTATAATATCAACTGATAAGACGCATTGAGTGTTGCAATTTATGAGAATTTCATTATTTTTCAACTAATCATATTTTATATCATGTCCCGTCCACTCCAGTGCTAGTATTAATAGAATTAAAGACTGCATTCTTCCATTGAGACTGACACCACAAACAGGATGGTACCTAACATTTAGAATTACGAACCGGAACTATATTTTTGAAAATTTTACGAAACGAAACATGAAGTACATTTCAATGACGAAACGGAACAGCGTTCCGTTGCGTTCCGGTACATTTCGAGCACTGTTCTTTATGATACCAATCATCTACTATTGTCTATCTCTCCCTATGTCTTAAAAGTTCTGAGGTGGTCTTCATGATCCGTCAAAAACATGCAGTTAATAAGCGAAAAAATCTCAAAAACGATGAGCAATTCTCCAAAACAAACATAACAGCCATTCGTAATTCGTATCGCTGAACACAAATTTCATAGTTACGGCATAGAATCATTAAACAAATTCCAAAGTGAATGTTCGTTAGGTCCTTTTGCAGACATCACACACGAAAATTCCCTCAAGGTAAATTAATGCTGAGATGTTCTTATGTAAGACTACACTTCAACTTTTTTCTAAAATGCCCATCTTCAGGGTGTTTATTTTTGAGAGCCTACGCAGGCGTCTTTTCCACGTGCTGATCATGCGCATTCTTGAAACATGCGTAAAAATGTCGTTATAGCAAATTGTTTGCGTTCGTACCGATAGAAATGATCGTGAAACATGATTCAAATGCGCGCCAACATTGCGTTGTAATATAGTGAGAAGCTTAGGCCAAGGCCACCCTATTACTATTACTGTTGACGACTTTGACGAGTCTCTGACAAAAAATTCGGAGTTGCGCGTTCGTCAATTTATGAACGTGTACATAGGTCCTAAAGCTACAGGTTCACAATGGGGTACTTGACAAAAAAAATTTTAATGTTTTAAAATGTTCCTGATTATCGTATTATACTATTGGTGTTTATCTTGTACGAAAATTAAATCGTTAAATAGCCTAAAATGGCCTTTGTTATTTGAATTTAAAATATTGGCGCTAAAACGTTGTTTGTAGTCATATGTTTCGCGTGATGTCACTATTGTAGTAAACAAAGAAACGTGTGAAATGTTAATATTACTAAATATCTGTGACAAATCACGAATTATAAACGTTATCGCTGGTGTATAGTGCCGTATTGTAAAAATACAAATTATAAGACCCATTATTCATGTTTTTCCCAAATTATACAATTTTTTTCTAAATAAAACGACTAGATAAACAAAACAAGGTATACACGTTGACACTTTGGTACAGAGTTGCCACAGCGATTGTAGATGTTATGGCCATTAGAAATTGAAATAGTCGCCAACTGTGGAGTAAATTCGCCAATGTAGCGATAAATCGTCTCTTCTGGCAACACTACTATGCTGCACGAACTGTTTACTACAATAATGACGTCAAGCTTTCTGATTCGCGTTTGAAATCACGTGAGAAAATGTTTAAAAAATTGCAAATTTTATTTTTGAATAATTAAATTATTACCGAATTTTATGGAAAAAAAACACTTACTTGAGCTTTCTTATCAATCATACATCATATTTACGGAATTCGAGAATTTAATTCCAACACTGTCAAGTACCCCATTAAGTGTAGATGGAACAAATCGAGGCGAACACGAACGAATATGTGTACATGTTCACAAAAATCGTATGTGCCACATATAAAGTGGTTATTTCCAATAAAAACATCATCCACATTGAATAAGTGCGATGCGATACGCATGCTACGCAACGTTCCAAATACTCGTCCACATTTGAACATTCATTCGCTCTCACCAAATGTGAACCAGTCTTAAAAACTCACTTGCGCTCTTGTACTTTGCTTGTAAAAGAGAGACTAGTTCTTCTGCTTATGGCTCCTAATCAAATTCAATTATTTGTTTCTTATTTGAGCCAGTGCAATTTCATTTTTTTTTGCTGGAAAAACAACAATTTGTATTGTTTCTTTTATATATTCTCGTCATGTTTATATTTAAATTTTAATTGATTGAAAACAGACTAGACAAACTGATCAATTATTATTAAAAATGAAATTCATTTATTAATTAATATGGAACAGTAATTGTTTATTGTAGAAAATTTATCAAAAAAAAAAAACTAACAATTTCTAAAATGTTTATTTTTATAATTTATTAATTTGTAATGTTCAAAGTTTGGTTTTCAAAAATTAATTAATAATTATGTAATAATATATGCATATGATAGTTTTATCAAATTAATTGGTATAATTTAACGCGATAATACCAATATATGTAATTAATATTAATATTAATCCCTTATTGATAAGAACGGAAATTACTACTGTGCTTTTCTAGGATGGGATTTTTTTAATTTTCCAATACAGCAACGCCTCTTTCCATACTATTGGCGAATTTCTTCTACGGCGACAATTCGCTCAAAACTCACACCACGTCCACAGCCGAACATTTTTTTTTGTGTAAGTGGAAACGTGGTCTTACATATACAGATTAGGCATTTCTAATACGAACATTGGGAAAATATCAGCATCACTCGCTCTTAGGAGTTTCGCATTGGTTAGAATGAGATAAACAGAAAATAAGCAACCAAATTCATGTTATTTTCATCCCTCACTTTTAAGCCGCGTCCACATCTAACGAGCGAATGCGTTATTCGATAGCGTTTGTTTACATTTATTAATTCATTCGATGTGAATGCGAATTTAAACATTTCTTCAAACATAACACCCTTTTCTTTGTCATGATCATTGATCATGGTGAGGTGAAACATCAGTGGGCAAATACAGCTTTTTTTCTGTTTATCTCATTCTAACTTATGCAAAATCCCTAAGAGTAGATGGTGTTGGTGTGTTAGAAACGCCAAGTCCTTATATTTACTCTTTCCAGAAACCTGAAAAGAACTTTACGATCTTCCGGTAGGTTTTAAAATTGAAATTTATTAAAAAAGCATCAGTTATTGAGATCATTAAAAATATTTGTAGGTATTAGATATGATTGTTGTTGCTATTAGTAACAATAACATTTCTGTGAAATTTTGCATTCACATAATATAATTTTTCAAGAAACCGAAAAGAAAGTTTATAAAATAATTCTTTAAGATTTACGTATGTTGTACATAATCCTCTGTTTTTCCACATGAAAACATGAAAACACTCACGTAGTAGTGTTACTTTTTTTGAAAGAATTAATGATGAATCATTGTATACATACAGTATACATAAATTTAGTTCAAAAAATAAAATAAAATAATGTAAAAATATGAAAATATCCTTTTTAACTTTCAGCTAAATATAAATTTATGTGTAATTTTGTATAACAACAAAATGTTGTTACAGTTATCACAGATATTTATCAGTAGGTATTTAAAAGACTTCTTTGCATACTATAGAATTTACTATTGCGTATACAATTTACGTATGTAAATATAACAATAGACTGGTTTTGGTTATTTTTTTTTTATTATTTTCCTATTTGTTTATTTTAACAACAAACAATTCTATTTAAACACAGCGGATGAAATTTGAAAAGAAAAATAATAAAAACAACCATTAACTATGTTGATTTTTGAAAAAATCAATATTTTTGATAGTTGTTTTTCTCAAACATTAATTTTAGGTTTAACTATAATTTATTGAGGATATAGTTTCCGGTTTATACAACTAAATAAAAAGCTTTAGTAATTTATCGTAAAATTGTTTATTAATTTTTTTTATAAATACACAGATTTGCTTGTAAATTTCTCCATTTTGTACCTATTTCGCCTAAAGTCCCAGTTTATCTTCCATTCATTGAGCTAACAATAAACTTAACTTTAGCATGAATCAACCTTATATTCCTTGAACATAAGACTAGTTTTAATATTGAATTTAAGAGTGTGCTGGTGATAAAAAGGTTTTATACACAAGAAACAGAAGGCTACTTTATTCAACGTCGAGTTAAGTGAAGTTTTAGCAAGAGAAACTTAACTTAACTCATCTTCGGTTCCTTATTCTGGGCTTAGTATTGCTTGTGGATGACCTTACCTTATGTTTCTTGAACATAAGATTAATTTTACTTTGTCGCACACTTAAATTCTTTTTTATTAAAAAAAACCTTATGTACAAAGAACATAAGGTGTATCTACGACAAGACCGACCCTAAAGATAAGTCGAGTTTGAGGAAGGGAAGCTGAACTGGGCCTTATTATACACTGATATGCTTCTTGGTTATAATTGAATTGCGTTGAGTCATTCAAACAAAAATTGCATCGTAAAAAAATAATTCTTTGACATTTCTTATATTAAGCTATGCCCACATTCTTACCATACAAATATTTGCATTCTTTATGTACATTATATGTTTGTTACTAGATAACACCACGTGTATGTCTCGGTTAAGTAAGTAAGTAAGTAAAATATAAACAATTGTTATGAATGTCCACGTGTACATTAATTAATGTTTAAATACAATACAGAACATAAGTTTTTAATTAAAGTAAACATTTTTTGCATTTGATTATCTTCATTATAACACATAATTATAGGTAATTTTGAAGAGTTTTTGAAAGAAAACAGCATTCTCAAAGCGGTAAACCAAAATAACTGTTTTGTAAATTTCATTAAAGTTTCACGGTGGTGCAATAAACAAAAACAAAAAAGAACACAATTTAATTATAAGTAACCATAATATTACGAATTCTCAATTGGTTTTTTACGTTACTTACCTGCTGTTGCTTTCTAATGTTTTATGCATTTTTTTTACCGTGAAAATACCTTTAGATTTCGAAGTAAAATCCAATTATGTTGTTTTGTTTTTTATTTATTTTTGTCTTGAAATAGAGTGCGATATTCTCGATAAATCATTAAATTCATTCTATTTTGAACAAATGCATGCTTTTTATCACGTATCCAAGTAGACTTCAAAAGTGTTCATATCAATATTGACAGCAGTGGTGTCCGAATGGATGGGGGTAGCATTATTATTCAGCGCCCACGCCGGCGCAGGCGCTCCTCATTAAGATCTAATATATAAAGAAAAAAGAATCCAGATATAATCTAGGCGTTAATTTAAATTCTACTATCCGGCGCTATCCTTCGTAGTCACGCCACTGATTCACAGTTTAAATGAGCATTTAGAAATTGAAGCATTGTTCCCTATTAAAAAGAAAGAAGTCTGAATATTTCACTGCTTACGGTTCCTTATTCTCGACATAGTTGATGGATGATCATAATAAGTCTCATATTACTTTGCTATGTGCTTGCTTAATTGAAAACACTTATGTACAAGTAGCATAAAAGGATGATTTACGGTAAACTTCACTGTTAGTTGTGATTAAGGAATGGAAGCAGAACCGGGCGTCGAAAATTTGTGTAAGACAATGTGAATTTCTAATTTCCAAAAAATCCTCTATCTGTATATTAAATCGTTGTATAAAAATTTAACCTATACGATAATTATACATATATATTTATATAACCCATGAGGCACTCATATAAATACGGAATGTTTCCCCCTGGAGGTCTACTTGCATATATCAATTTTTCATTCTCTATTTCACCATCTGGCAATTATTTTTCAATTAATTAATAAATTTTAATTGCAAACTAGTTGTAACAATTAACATTCATTAATACAGAGAGAAAAAAATAGGAGCATAAGAATGTTAATTGTTGACTTTAATAGCAAATTTCTAAGTTTTTTTTTACTATTTAGGTTAATACTCTTTCGAAAGATTTTATTGTTTTTCATGGAGGTACTCAAAAAGTTTATGTTCTATGGCCTAATTTTCTTAGATGGCTAAAACAAATAAATCCCATTTTATTCATAACGTTTTAATAATTAATTTATTCTATAAATAATTATTCTTTTCAATAAATTTTTATAATAATAATTATAATAAATTATGTACGTAGTTTTTTTGTTACCTGTTTTCGTTTTAATTATTGTTAATAACTTTCTTTTACGTCAATTAAAATAAAAATATTGATTAATTTGATTATTTTTAAAATTGTTATTTGAACCTTACAGTTCAAATTACATTGATATTTATGTTTTATAGATTTAATAAAAAAAAACAAAAATTAAAAATCTATAATTTGACCTTAATGTTGTTGTGTGTATTACAAGGTAGACATGAAGTCTAGGTGTTTTGTGTTGTTTCACAATGCGAATTCCAATTTATAATTCATCCTAGTTTTTTTTTGTTCGTTTACTTTTCAATCATGTCCTCATAGTAAACATCTACTGTTGTGTGACATTCATTGAATTATTATTGATTTGAAATTTTTGTTATTCACCGAATAAATGATCGTTATGAATTATTGAAATATTGAAGATTCTCTTCCTGTAATAGTAATTTGTTTCCTGTAGAAAAACAACTTCCTTCTCTATAAAAATTTGTTATTTTTATTTAATTAATTATTTGAAGTGTTGTTGTATTATTATTATTATTATTATTCTTAATAATAATAATAATATCGTATTTATAGTAACAATAAGACAATTATTGTTTAATTGATTGTTTTAATATGGTACAATTGATTCAATTTGTATTCAAACATGAAATATTTGCGTCGTGGTGGTCCTTAACCGATTTTAATGAAACAAAACAAAGCGCTAATTTAATATTATACAGTCTGTCCTGAATTTGATTATCTAAAGACCCAGTTACACAGTCCGTGTTATGCCATAACAAGCTACTTCATGGTCTCTAGATTCGTCAATATTTTTGGGAAACTTCAAGGCAGTAGACTGATGCTTCTTTGTCTATTCTGTATAGTGGCATAGTTTTGCCCAAAAAAAAAAAAAATGTAAAAAAACATGATGGATAGCAATCAGAAATTGCATAAAGGGCTTCAAAAAAATCCATGATATTCTTTAACATCCAACGTATACAATCTAATTCTGATTAAGCTCAGAGCTTCAAGTTCAAATGTCGCTAAAAGAACGCGGTTCGATCCATTGTTCCATGAACAAGACTAGGTGGACAACTTATGTCACACGGTCTGTGTGGTCCGTTGCGCAGCGATCCATAGACCATGTAACTGGGCCTTAACTTATAATTGTCAAGTTTTTCAAATTTATATTTTTTCCTGTCGAGTAATTGGAAATACACGTCTGATCGGCAAGTAGAAATTTTGGTGTTCGAGTCCTTTGGCGGTCGATTCGAAACATTTTTGAGATTCTATGGTTAATTTGTTTTTGTTTTTTTAATAAATTAATAATAATATTATTTTATTAATAGGAAATTGAATATTCTATTTTTAAATTCTACGTATTTATTGATGCTAATCTTAGATAATCTCAATTTAACACTGCTTCTTCTACAAATACATATGTAAATATTTTTCAGTTATATGAAAACGAATCTATAGATTAAATCATATTAAAAAAAAAAAAAGTTGTAGACAATTTATGATGTTGATTTAGTTTGTTTAAAGTTAGACACACACACACACTGACTCACACACACATACACACACAAAAAGGTTTTGTTTGATTAAATATTTAGTTCAAGGATCGAATTTTATTGGCCTTTTTCGACATTAATTGTTTTTCTTCTGAATTGATCATTATTAATTTTAAATAAATAATATAATACAACTCAGTTGAAACATTCTGTATATATACAGGATGGGTCATTAAAACTAAACACCCACAAGACGAGCGTTTTCGAAAAAAAGTGTAATTTTACATAAGAACATCTCATTGTCAGTATTAACTTATCTTAAGGGACTTTTCGTGTGTGATGTCTACAAAAGGACCTAACGAACATTCACTTTGGAATTTGTTTAATGATTCTATGCCGTAAGTATGAAATTCGTGTTCAGCGACACACATGTTTTTTTTGGAAAATTGCTCATAGTTTTGAAGCTACACTTAAAAATTTTTAGGGAACGCTCGTCTTCTGGATGGTTTAGTTTTAATGACCCATCCTGTATGTTTTTGATTATGATTTTGTTGTATATATGAAGTAATGAAATTGATTGACCTAACTAAAAATAATGAATGTGCGTCAATTGTATTTATCTTGTAAGATAAATATAAATATATTAAAAAAATAAATGAATAAATAATACGTACATTTTAAAATAGGACAAATTTAATTATAGAATTCGATTAACAATAATTGATTATTTGTTTCTATGCACGTGTAACTCCAGAAAAAAAAATAGAAAGTAATTATCATTATTCAAAGGTAAAATTCAATTTTTATTACAATAGGAGTTTTTTTTAAAAAAAAAAAACAGTATTTTTTATAAAACAACATTAAATTGTATTAGGCGTGTTTTGATGATTCTTTATATTGTTTTTAAAATGATTATCCCACCTACAATCAAATTGAATTCTAGATTTCCGTATGATCGATCATTGTATTAAATTTTGTATATATTACAAACATGTATGTATATATGTGATATATCAAAGTTCTTCCAGATCTTGTTTGTTGATAATTTAACAAATTGACCTTCCATTTATAGTTCATTTCATATGTTTATAAATAATTGACATTTTCATGTTTTTCTTCCTCTTTCATCGTAAGACAACAAATATCTTATTGGGATAGCCAAAAGTTTTAGAATATCTAATACAATATAAAGACGTGTTTCTTTTATTATAACCTGAAAAAATTACCAAATTATAATTCAGTTTGACGACACTTATCATAACTCTAGGAAGGCGCCAGTCATCAACACGTATATCATTATGTTTATTAGAGAATTATCCAAATATTTCTAAATTGTTGTTGTAAATATTTCAAATAAAATATGTACGAGGATTCCTAATAGAAAAATGGTGGATGCGCCCGCCAATGTTATGAGTATAGTAGTACGTACACTCACTCTATCAACTTAATTGAATGAATAATTAACAAAATAAAATTCAATATACCTTTAACTTTTTAAATTGATACTTAATATTCATTATATTGAAAAAGAAAAAAAAATAACATAATTTTCGAATTAAACAATCATTTATCATCAATAATGACGTCAGTTGGATATTTACAGGATGGTGTTAAAGTGCCACACCAAGCTCATAATTTATAACAACTGCTTCTTTCTTTGCAAGAATAGAATAGAATCGTCCAATAGATATCTAGGTATTTCTTGAATTTAAAATCATTCTTATATTCCCCATTTCCCATTCCAAACCCATCCTAATATCTAACAAACAGTACGCAGCAGACCCCTAAGGGCCGATGCAAACGACGGCTTTTTATCGCGCCGATTACGCGCGTTCGTGAAACGTACGGTTGCAGCTTCTAAAAATGACGTCATAGCGGATTGCTTGCATTCGAAACGATAGAAACGCGTCGCAATATAATGAAAAGCGGTAGAGAAGAGACGTGCGCATAAGCTACCGCCTCTTCTCTTCGTCTACCCTCTGCAGTTGCAATTGTGATAATAGAATCGATGTATCTGCGCGTTTATCAATTCATAAACGTGTGCAAAGGTACATAGACTGCGATTACATCGCGTTTGCAGTACGTCTTACTTGCGGTTACGGCGCGTGATCAGTGCGATAAAAAGCCGTCGTTTGCATATACCTTAATGTTGGGTACGATGATACTCGGGAGAATGTGGGGATACTATTTCTGTCATAGTTCAAAAACGCTAATGTGGAAAAGACAAATTTTTATGTCTTTTTTTGCAAACAAAATCGACCTGGTTCGGTGTTTTTTTTGAAAAAATATTGGCTTGGCGTGGAACTTTATCACCATCCTGTATGTATAGTTTTTTTTTTTTTTTACAAATTAACGTAAAGAAAAAAGGGGAAATTTTAAGAAGATTCCTCTTTTTGTTGTTTCATTAATCTTAAAAATAAATAAAATTCGATTGACGCGAATTGTGTTTATAAAATAATTTATAATCAATTTGTATACGTTTGTATGACATATTTATTTTAATTAATTTTTTTTATATACCTATGTATAAGTATAGAAGATACATCCATATAGGTATAAAAACAAAAAAGGTAAACAACTTTTGATTGATTTTAATAGTTTTGAAATATTAAAACTATAACTAGAAATATGTTTATTTATATAAAAATTTAATGAAAAGCATCTGGAAATATTTTAACATCAAAAACAAGAAAAATGCATTTTATTACTTTTAAAAATAATTATTACCATTCAATGATTTAATAACGAAAAAATTTTAATTGAATTACAATTCTTTCACTACATTAAATTGAGATTTATTGCCTGCCCACATTTCATACATTCAATTAGAGCTTGAATTTTTTTTTGATGAAAGATAAACTGCCATAATCATCTATCTGGAACGGTCTATATAATTCAGTAATGAAATTTTTGTGAATTTTGTGCGAAACTTTAAAATATACAAGTTGAAACACTTCATCTAGAAGTATTGGAGAAATTACCAGTAATTTCTTTTCAACCCAGATGGTTCTTGTAATTTCTCCTACGTTTCTGCATGGAATGTCTCAACTTGTAGATGAAGAACGACCGTTGCTCAGACAAAATTTTGTGGAAATTTCGCCAATTCTAAAATCTGTAGTGTTTAAGAAATAGGCAGGCAGACATTTGACTTTTCAGTTGGTAAAGACGTAATATCTGATTATAATCAGTGATCATAATCTGACCTTCAGTTCGGCTAATAACGTTGTTCTGCATTCATATTATTTAGATTGAAATGATTAATGACCGACTATTATTTACACAATTCTATTTAATTGCAATTAGTAGGTGTAGTGGTTTTAAAAATTAAGAGCACTACTTGTGTTGATGAAAAAAACCTCTTCTCTCATCAATGAACATATTTATGTAGGATTGGCAAATATTATGAGTGGGTGACTTTGAATAATTGCTGTAAACTATCCATCAATCGAATATATTTCATTCATTGTTTGTACAATGTCTATAAACAGTGGAGTTTATAACCAGCGTCTTTGGGCTAAAAGTAGAGTCACAAAGGGTACAACATTGCCAATGTCATTCTACTTATTTGTCAAATGTGTTTACACATTTTTACACTTCTGGAGAGTATTTCTCGTACATGTTATAAAACTCGCATTGCTGTTTAAATGAGAAATTTTCTCGTTTAGTTTTGAATAATAATTAAGAAAATTGCCTAAAGAAAGAAAAATCCGACTAATTTGAAGATCTTTACAATTATTACATCATCTGAAAGTTTTATGTAATATATTTATAAAAAAAAAACAATTAATAAAAATTTTATAATAATAATTAACTGCTTTGTATGCTGATAATAATGATGATGATGATGATAATGATGTATAGTTAGAACACGTGGAACGAGTTGTATTCCAATGTCATTAATTCTATTGATTCATCAAATATTTACCAAAAATTATTGGATTAGTTTTTATAATTTACGTTAGAAGCAAAAGAAGAGGAAGACATTCATAATTCATCAAGAGTGTTGTTGTTTTTTTGTTGTTTTTTTTTTGTTTAAATATAAAAAAATCTTTGAAGTGTTATAAAATGTCAAAAGATGAGATAAATAGTTCGGACATGAATAAAACATCTAGTAAGGACGTGATAGGATTTTATAAATACAGTAGTTGGACAGAAATGTTGGAATTTTTTTTTTCAATATTTTTAAAAAAACGATAGAAAATTCTAAATTAAGCTTCAATTATCACCATGCTATATGTATATGTAGATTATAAATACAAATCAAATAATATTTATATTATAAAGTGCTGAAATTATGTGAAAAATGTCGTTTTTCTAAACAATATTATTATTAAAATAAATCTAAAAAAAGAGTATGTACTACCGATTTTTCTTATTCTTCTTTTAAATATTGCGAATATTTTCAAATAACTATTATACAACGATACAAGTATTTTTAATTTTTATTATACAAAATTAATGAATTTTATATCCTTTTGTGTTTTTTTTTTTCATCTGTTGTTGTTATGTTTTGTCTAAGCAGACGAACAAGTCATCGACCACTGTTTAACAAATAACACAAGACAAAAAATTTATGTTAAATCATTTAAAACAACAAATTTATTGTAATTTTAATTTTATATTCAATGGCATATTTGTAAAACAATTTGTTAAACAATAATTTTAATAATTTGTACCTATATACCTAGGAATATGTTTAATTAATTTGCGTTTAGGTTTTTCCTTTCATATTACAATTGTAACAATTTATGGTGTAAATTAACAACAATATTAAAGATGAATTGTAATTATTATCATCGGAAAGTTTATCAATTTAATGTTGAAAAGAACAATACATGTTCAATTATAAAAATCCACTATTAACTAAAAAGTTACTAGGGTTTTTATTTTTCCATTTTTATATTAAATAAAAAAATAGTATAAGAAAAGGCAGATCCGGGATTATAATGGCGTATTTGTATAATTCTCATTCAAATCAATGATTCAATCGTGACAACATAATATTACTATCTACAGTTAAATTATCATTAATTAAACATCTTTGAGAATTGTATGTAAACGAGTATTTATTAAATATTATCTCGATTAGAAATACTATCTGTACGATCTCAATCTCTATTTTAATTAGACAGTGGCGTACACTGCTACCCGACATCTCTCATTAAAGGTGTGATTTCGTGGCTTGCCGCGACATATAACAATGACAACCAAAGCTGGGATTTCGTTACGACGTCCACCGTTCACGGTTCGCCATGATGTCCAGCCGTCGAGCACTGCTACAATATTTGTCAAATGTCTGGTAGACGCAACGGCTACGTCTCGACTACTCAGACAAAAAAAGTCTGGACCACTGTTTCGAAACTTTTTATCATCGGCATTACGATGGCCCTCTTCTCGTATGGAGAACTTTAAAATATCAGCATATTCTATCAAAACCAATGCTCCTGGATCCGTTTCATTTATCACTTTTTACTAAACAACATTACAGAAACGACTGCCGAAACACAGACGCCAGATAGTTTATACAAAACATGTGTACCTAACGGTTGCCTGTTACTGCTAGACGTGTCGGCAGTCCAGGAACACTGCACGTCGCAACGAAATCACACCTTACGGCGTCTGGCAGTGACGGTCAGCTATTACATACATGTTTAACTTAAGGGGCTTCGTTCCGTAGACGACCTTGAGTTTTCAAAATTTTGGTCTAGCTGTCAAGATCG
>JAZBGY010002125.1:0-13269 GCA_037414755.1 Lydus trimaculatus
TCGTCCTATAATATGCGACTACCTGAAATGATCCCTAACCGCGGCGCTCAACTGTCCGTTGCCCACTAGATCATTGTGAATGCAAAGCATCTAACAATAAAACAATAACATGATAATTTTCGTTTTTTTTTGATGATCTATATGACAACTTGTTAAATTAAGAAAAATATCAAAGAAAATATTATCATGAATTTCCAACACGTTAAAGTACAATTTAAAGTTGTTCCACATTTCGACATGGTCGAATTATCGTCAACAATTTCCGTTAAGGAACTGTTCCAGTTCCGGATTGTTCTAGTTTTCACAAATTGTATAAAAGCTCGATTGCACTAAATTTTACCAACAACATGTATGTGTGTTGTAGACAAGTGAGTTCATTTAGAACATCATTCCTGGGCGTGGAAAAATAAAATAAAATAAAAATAAATGTTTTATCAAATTTTAGTAAATTTTCACAAATTTTGTTGAAATTTCAATTACGTTTTATAATTATTGTACATGACAACAATAATTAGTTATAAAATATAAACTCTATTAAATTTACTATAATAATAATTAATAAAATATAAAATTGTTTTCTGTAAACATTGTCAATAAACATGCGGTGTTTTATTGAACGTTAAACAATAATAAAGGCTTTCGCTATTCCGACAATGTTGTAAGTATCTTCTGCAAACGCATTATCTTGTGAAACCCAAACAGCTTAACAATAAATAAATAAACAATTAAATATTAATATTTTTATTCAGTAAAATTACGTTAGTTCTAATTCGATGAAAATGAACTTCAACTAGCACTGAATGAGATTTTCCGTAAAAATATGGGTATTTAGTTAATTTTCAAACAACAGAACACTAGCAATTGCGGCAATAACTATTTGGAATACAGGCGTACTGATAAATACAGTTATCAGTGGGAAACTGTTGTTTGTTCCCGTATTGAAAATGGTAACGTTACCGCGCTTTATCGATGTTCATCTTTCATAAATACACTTTCCTTTATAGAAGAAATGTGAAACGTGTGATTCCATAATTTCAGCTGTTATTCCTGCCTTAAATTTTGTTGTTAAAACAATATGTTGTGTACCAATATTTTTTTTTGTTATGATTAATATTAGTTACGTTCCATGAAAGTGTCAACCACCTGCGTAAATATGTTCATATCGTTATTTCCAAATACAATCTGTGGTTTGTTTGAGTTTGTCTTCTGTCAGGTGGTTTCGAAAATCATAAACTGTATTGTCGCATTTATTTTCAACGCTTACAAGATACTTCATCAGACATCCAGGGTGGTCGTCAAACAACTTATTATTCATATCCTAACGTTAAACACCATAAACAGGTCCCAAATTAAAAAGAAATGTCCTATATTCCGTCTCCAGTCGTTGCCAAAATTATTTTATTTTGGAATGATTAATAAATTTTGTGCTTGTCACATTTATGATTACATCGCAATATTTGTTTTAAAATACAAATGAGCTTATTTATTCTCTGCTATGCGGTATGAAGTATAATCTGTGGTGCTCTTCTAGTAACAAACCTAACATTTTACTACATCGATTGGAGTTTTCTTCCAAATCATTTTTCTTCTCATTAGAAATTTTATTAGTTTGAAATTATTTATAGTTGAACGATAAACAGTTTCATTTTTCTTATCGTGTTCCGTTGTATTTAAAAGTATTGGATTTTCGTGGCAGTTTTTATGTATTTGAAGAAAAGAAAATTTATAACACTGCCAGTTTGAAATACAGACTTAAACAAACTATAAAATGAACACTTAAATTGTGTTCAACATTTTTTTTTCCATTATATATCAAGTTATAATATCGAGTTGTGTGTGTGTGTCTATGTTGTAAATAATTTTAATTCGAACAGTATTGTTAAAGAGACGATCGAAATCTTTTCATTTGTCAAGGGTTGATTCGTAAAACGAACATAAACTTTAAGATTTATATTAATGTTTATAGGAGGTGTATATGATAGTGGTTGAAATTGGTAATATAAAATGATAGGGTTAAATTTGAGATATTGTTGATCTGTAGAACATGTACATTTATCATTAATTGCGGTCATGTATGTTTCTAGTTATTGTTGAAAATGACTTCTTAAACTTTAGCTACAACTTGTGAATTGTTTTCGAGATGTCTACATATCACAATAGCGCCCACTGTTCTTTTATATATCAACAGATCATTTTCACTGTCCAACATTACCTTGTTACATCTAGTCTACATACACATATGTGTTACTTGTTTGTTTTTTTATTATTATTTTTAATTTATTAAAAACTTATCTATATGTAAAACGTAGTCTGATTCGCCTGCTGTTTGCGGTACAATTCTACAAGTAGGTGGCAAGCAATCAATTTCTACATTGATTTATTTATAAGTAGCGTGAAACTTCCTCTAATGGACACTTTTCAAAACAATATTTCCTAATGAACTGTACACATATCTCATATAAGTTTGTTGTCCAATTTACATCGCAAGAAAATTGCCCGATTTCGGTTTACACGACACGATTTCAGTGTGACACAGTGAAGAGAAGATAAGGAATTGAAACCGTTTCTGAATCATAAAATTTCAGATTTCGATGTACACGACAGAAGTTCATGTACAAAAACGATATAAGATGTATTCTCTATGATGAACAGATGTAAATTAAATATATCTTACGAATTATATTGTTAATAGTCTGATTTTCGAATTGTAAGATTTCAATGTATACGCTACCTTTGAAGAATTAATCTACCGAGGATCGAGTATATTTGAAATATCTAACGGTTGCTGCAATTTTTTTTAAATTGAAAATTAAAAAGAATTGTATTGCTTTTCGTGCAAATTTGAGTCTATTAAAGCCGCCCGAACACTGTTAGTTCCTATCAGAATGTGAACATGTAGGTGAAAGGAGCAACATCCAATGTGTGGACCGCTATACAACAACGGAAAGCTACCAACTGTGGAACCAGCGTTATTTTGTCCGTACATACATTGGAAGAAAGTTGGTCTTACATACAGATATCGAGCTTTTCAGATTCTCTTGAGTTGATAGAAATAAAAATCAGCCACTATTATACCGAAACTTTTGATTTTATCTTCTGTATTTGAATACGAAATTAGTGAGATTACATATAAAACAGGAGACTTTTTGGCATTTTTTTTTACTAGGATCCCATTATTTTTTTGACAAAAAGAAAATACAATAACGTAAGAGCTTAATTGAGTTAGCTCCGTCTAAAGTTATACTCTAAAGACGCATTTATGAGCTCGGCTACTGTGGATTTAACCAATAAAAACTTTCCAAGTCTACTAAAACATTGTAAAACGGATTATACTGAATTTAAATAATCGAACAAATATTTTATGTAGAGAAAGGTTGTGAGTGTACCTACAATTGCTATTTTTATTGCCCTAATTTAGATTTGAATTGTGGTACCAAACATCGTTTATTTATCAGATGATCTCACAATTTTTGTTAACAAACGATGTAAAATAATAAGGATAAATCGACACATCTGATCTTAGATGGAATTTTTACAAATTAATTCAAATTAGATGCAAGAAAGTGGATGATTTGTGAGACCACTTCAGGAATTTGCTCTACAACTCTACACTATGATCCTGGCGACAGCACACAATGTGCTGAAACTATAATAATTCCTGATTCTCAACTACAAATTGACGTCTATTACATTTTATTAACTAGCCTTTAACATTATTTACCATCGATATTGTCAATGTAAATAATACAAGTTATGATACTTGTTCTGTACGTTTCATTTTTATAATTGAGAATTGAGAAATACAACAACAAAAAATTGTATACGTAAATTTGAAAATCTACTGATTATTTCTGAAAAAATTTTCAGTATAAGTAACCATCCGTATTGTTAGCAAATTTAATTTACAACTTGGAAACTAATTTAAATGCAAATTTCCTGCTCGATGATCTACAATAAAATTAGCTGTTTAATATTAAAATTCTTTAGTGGATGCATGTTGCTTTTTACGTAAAAATCACTTAATTGAACATGTTCGCAGATATTTTAGTATTAAGTCGTCAAAAGTAAAATGTTTATGACAATTTTTTGTTAAACATTAAAACAAATGTTGTAAAAATTATTCAAAATATTCACACGATTTCGACAAATTCGATTTTGTTAACATAGTGGTAAACTAAATTGAGTTTAAAGTTCAGTGGCGTCGAAAATTTTATCGTAATTTGTGTAGAGTTCAAACCACCAATTACATTTTCAACCATCAGGTTAATTAATTAATTTTATACATACACCACAATAATTGATTAAGTGGGTATTATACGATTAAAAAACGATTTTTTGATTTTATTTTTATGAGAAATATGATGCTCTGTTGGTGGATATTCGCATCTAAATGCATTCTACCGTGAAGTGATCACTATTAAAACAGTTGTTACAAGATTATTAGGCAATGTTTAAAGCTCACCTTCTTCGGACAGAATTATAGGCGTGACGGTTTCACATTAAGATCTATACATGACTTACCTGTTACACCTACAGTCATTCTTCAATTTTGATCTACATAACAACAGATGGATTTGTTTTATGTTTATAAACAATTTATACACATTTTTTTATTATTATTTGTTCATTTACATAACTAACATAAAATTAATTTTATTATCTCTAGAGAAATTTATATTTAAAAGTATTAATGTTATAGAAATACTTCGTAATAACCGTAAACAATTTAGTTCTACTAGGGCTCATATTACTCGTTTAATAGAGTTTCATTTACTCGCATTTTTAAGCAAATTCAATTTTATGTTTTATAAAGTTGAGACATATTTCGATCATATCCGGATTTAATAATAAACATAACATTTACGACAACAGATACGGTTTGATTGAATGTTAGAAATTGTGTAGGTAGGATCTAAAACATATTTGGAAATAATATTGTGTAATCCCGTTGACACTACTGAGATTCCAATTTCAGGTTTACCATCAGTTCACAAGTGGTTTCATCTAATCATCTTCCGATTAACGTTAATGGTATTTTTGGTTTTACATACTCATACTATGTTTGTTTTGTTTTGTTTTTGTTTTTTTTTGAAAAATAAATTAAAATAAAATAGCACACGACTTTTAACTGTTACCATGACTGAGATCGAATGGGGGCGAAATTTTCGCGTAGGCTGTGTCGTGTTGAGGATTAATTATTAATTTTATGAAGGATACATATTATACCGGTTCAATGTTTTGTTAGAGAGATATATGTTATCTGTTGTTGTTTTGTTGTTTTTTTATTGTATGGTCTCTTCTGAATTATTTTTTTTCAAATCGTTGTAGACAATGCGCTTTAGTTACCTGAGGCTGATTTGGTTGAAGTGCAAAATTATGCCTGTTTATGCCTCAGCTGTCTTTATCAAGGCAAAACACGTTTATAATACGAAAGATGACCTTGTCGCCACATTATTTTAAAACTTTGAATGTCTGAGATGATGGTTTTGATCGTATTAAACAAATAAACACATCGTATATATGTTTTTTTTTCATAGGCATTGTACGCTTAAATCGGATTAGGATTTATATTCTGGTAATAATCAGACATGGTGTGGTATAATATTTTGGACAGTGTCTTAGTTCTTTTGTAGAGCTTTTATTAACGATACAAACTATGTTGTTTATAGCAAAATATCCAAAAATAATTCTTTTGTATGTTTGTGTTACGTAAATAACTTTCTATCTACTGAAAACCTACTCTTATTCATTGTAACCATATTAATTATTGCGGTGTTTTTATGTTAATTAGAATTGGATGATATTATTACGTACTTAAGTTGATGAATTGAAACAAATTAAATTTAAAAGACAATAAAACCGAATTGTAAATAAACAGTTAAAGTTGAAATGGTTACTACTATTACAATATACTACACATATTCAACTATATTGTGGATTATTGGGAGTAATTGGTGTTAAATATGGTGGTTATTTTATTGTTATCTAGAGAAACAATCTTGAAAGTAATTGCATTGAAAATGTGTGAATGTGGATGGGAGTCCCAGTATCTTTCTCGAACATTTTGCACGCAATCTTTGATACTATAGGTGTGTATTAATCTAATTGTAAAACAAACTTTTAATATACATACGCTTAACTACTTATTTTTCTTAACAATTTATACGTGCAATGTTTAAACAAAACAATTTAAGAATATTGAGATAAGAAAGAATGATTATTGATGAAATCAACATGAAATTGAAATGAACGTCTGACAGTGAGCGGTCGGGCGGTTTGACTACAACCCACACAGAAATAGAGTGTAGGCTGATTAGTCTTACACGCTACAATCCCTATACACATCCACTATAGTTGGTTGTTTAATAAAATTTTAAAACACTATTCTTAACCATCAGATACATTACACTATAGTACCCATATAGGTATAAGATAGTGAATAAAAGAAATAGTACAAATATACATGATATAAATAACATAAGATGATCTCATTTTTTTTTTCTGAAACGTCTTGACAGACAAGATAAAGAGAAACTGTCACCTTAAAATACTTTCAAACTATATGTTTGTGTTTATAGTCTTCACTTGAACACATACAAATACAATACAAACGTTATTAAATAACAACAGCAACCATCCTTTGTTTCAACATCAATCTCGATACCAATGCTAACTTTAATCGCTTATATTTTAGGAAAAAAAACTTAATCCTTAAAGATAGCATTAAGCATTTCTAAAAGTTGACATATGGTTACTATTGGTGTGTATGATTTTTAAATTTTAGCGTTAGCACCAATGCTGAGTAGCAGAATGTGCATGTGTCTAAGCGGCGAATCGAAGCGAGAGCGAATTAATGTTCAAATGTGGATAAGAATTAGTATGCTATGGAAGAGCAAACGACTCCAAAGGCGAGTCATCTGCTGTCTCTCAAAGAAACTCACGTATTCAATGTGGAGCAGTTAGAGAAACCCTATATGCGATGCGTTCTAATGTGCATCCGGATTAACGTTACAGTAGATAGGGTTATAAAATTCTGTCGCCACATTATGCTCTTTGTGTTTTACTTTCTAAATGTTAACTTTAATTTTTAAATTTAGAATAGGAACAAGCTAAACCGATTTCGCATTTTTAAAGATATAATACACTCGGTTGTCGTGTAAAACTACCACAATTAAAATATTCCGTTGTTGATGACGTTAACGTCAACGTTAAATTCAGTCATTGTTAAACAATACGCATTATATCCACGCACATTAAGTTGATGGTAGTTCTTAGCGTTAATGTTTGTAATAAAGTATTTTAGTAAAATCTTGTTTATAGGTTATGCTATGCTAAAGTTATGGTAAATTTAACTAAAGTGGCATTTATTGCCACATTTAACTGTTTAGGTTTAGAGATTGAGTTGTTATGGTTATTGTGTAGACAATGAAAGGAGTATTGGTGGTAATATTGCAAGAAGAAACGGTTATAGAAGAATAATAGATAATGCTTACATTGTAAGCATCAAAGATAATGTTAGTATGCATCAGAGAAAACTGCGCATGCGGATTATTGCAATGCAATTTAGAAAAAGTAAATATCGTACTGTTTTGTGGGTCTACAATAAACGTCTGGTTTTAATGTTACCCAGTAATGAATTTATACTTAAAAAAGTAATACTAGATTGTTGATGAAGTTTCCAGTGTTATAACCTTCATTATGTACCATCCTATCACTTGAAATATATTTTAGAAGGCATTTTACCATTAAAACAAAAACCTATTTGTGTACTTAAATCAAACATTTCGAGAACTATTGTAAAACAACAAAAATGAATTCATCTTCAAAGATAAATTCTCTTCTAGCCATTCTTTGAGTTTTCAAGTACCTACTTGAATCATTTTTGTTTTTCTTTTATATTCTTTAAACACTAGTGACATTTATGGCAAACTATACAAAATTTTATTTATCATTGCAAATTCTTTTTAAAATTGTTTGAATTGTAAATGTACAAATAACAAAACTGTATAATTTAGCATTTTATATTCGTGTTAAGTCCTTTTTGAGGGCTAAAATCAAATATAGAAAAAATGGTAAAATATGTGATGAAACATACTAGAAAGATGTTTGTCAAAATTAAATTGTAATAAACACAATGATTTGTTTACACTATAATTGGGGGTCTAAAAGCTCTAAAGAAATCTGACTCAATTCCGGAAAAGTATGATCATATTTCAAATATATCTATAATATTTTTCTATTATTGTAGAGTTTGTAATATTAGATTTGTATTAAATTTTAATATTTATTACCATCATTATTCAATGTTGTAACTGAAATCGTGCTTGAAAGATAGCATATCAGTTTAATTAACTATTTTGAAAATATTGTCACTATAAATTTTCGACTTACCTAATTTTAACAGTTAACAATAAATTCATTCATATTTCCTTCAACAGTATTTGTTATTAACAACAGGTTTCACATGTTATTTTTAAACTTAACAAAGTATTTGTTAAAATTTTATAGTTAATTAAGCAAAACAATAGATTAATTCGAAAACTGAAAGAAATCTTTAACTTATTTGACGCTAATACGAATTACAGTCAACAACAATATAATAATAATAATAATAATGATGGTATTTGTTGTGTTTTTTGTCTGTTGTGAAAATAATTGATTAGACATCTGTCGTTTTGAATCATGAATAGATGTGGCTTTTTTCTTAGTAGCATTCGTATTGGCAGGTATCCTACAATTTAATTTGTTGTGATTTCAGTTCAGATGACAAATGTACAAAGTCGATTATTATAATTGTGATAAATATTTTCGAAACCATAATAGGAATGGTTATATTTAGATTTGAAAATGTTCATTATATTACCTGATTACCTCACCCATTTGTGATGATAAATTAGAGAAGTTGTTGGTGTGATTAATGGTATTATTCCATAGTTGTCACATATCGGATTTGTTCATTCTCTTCTGCCTTTGATACCCTCTCTGTTCGTATATCTTTTTTCGTTCATTTATATTATATCTATAGATATACAATTCAATATGCATTTAATGAGTGGAATTATTAATTTATTTATCAACTGGAGATCTGTTTATATTCCAATCACTCTTTCATCTTAATTGATTCAATATTTATATGAGGTTTTAATAAAATAAATTCAATTTTAAAAGTGAATCAAATTGATCTTAAAGAGAAAAATGACAACAATAAAAAATTGTATCAACTTTATCTTATTATTATATCAATTTTAAATTTATTACATACTGTAATTTAGCACAGTATGGGACCGATATTGATCTTTTTATAATTGACAACTATCTCCTAGACAGCAGGTGTGGTTGACATCAATGCATTGCTGACAAGTCTTCTGTATTCTATAGGCTGCAAAGCCCTCTGTGTCCATATATCGACTTAAAATTAAACCCGACAGCCCCTTCATCTATGTTGTGACATCAATTGAGTATCCTGTCTTATTTATTAACATATCAAAATCTATCCGTATTCCTCTAATAACAAACTCACAGAATACAAGTAAATCAATTAAGGAAAATTAATTTTAATTAGATTCTTATTTAATAATAACAGTAATACAGGATTTATTGAAGCATTCAATTTTAAAATTAATTAATCGTTAATATTGAAAAATGGGGTTGTGTCAAAATTTCATCAACATATACATTACAATCTGTCGATTTTGATTTGACCGACTTGACTTAATGACGGTAAACACTCCTTCGGCTATCTGTCACAGAAGGAACGTGATCAAATTGGATCGATCTCAAAAATTCATACACTCGCTCTCTATATGTGTTGCATCACAAATCTCGAAAAGTGTATATGAAAACAATATAATTTAATTGAATATCTGAGCGGTTATGATTATTGAATCAAGACCGCCGCAGTCCGCCACTGGTTGAGTACTGGCGCGCGACAAGCGCGCGTCGACTTAAGGAAGCTTTATACGTCCGGTCTTTAATTATAAGTCCATGGTGTAGACATATGTAGATGCTACGCACTGTAAAATAATGCTCTCATGCTCGTACGTATCTCGAGATGTATTTGAGACGGTTGAAGTTAGCGACTTTAGGGTTTTTATTTTTTACTGAAATTCGGCCATCCGATGGAAATCGGTTATGCTCTACGCAAAATTCTATTAACTTTATGATATAAAATTGTTTAATATTCTGCCTACCTTGCCACCGCTGACGAGCCGCCACTGCTATATATACACTGGCACACACACATACACACATACACACACACACACATTATAAACTTGATCGGTATTGAATTAACCTCCAAATCGGAGGGATGTATTTTTCAGTTTTAGATTGTACCTATAATCAACTTTATTATACAGTAAATTTCCGGAAATTCATGTAAAAAGTTCATAATTGTTTGTTATACAGACAGATAATAGAAATCGTTGAATCTGATTGTGAGAACTGAGCGCCACTGACCACACACACACCCCCGTTCATGAATCAAATTGCGATCTTGTTGTCTTTATTGTTTCGGTTATATAAAGGGCTGTACTTACTGTTTTCTTAAAATTTCTAAATTAAATAAAATATTTGATAATTAATTATTAAGTGAACGATTTTATTATTAAATTGTTTTTAAATTGTAGCAAGTCTTGTTTTGATTTTGTTTTTGTTTTGTTTGGTGGAAAACAGTAAAACACTTTCCCGCCCGAATATGTCCTGATGACGTCATTTTTTTCGCGACACCTGTAATTGATCAGTAGTGAAGTTGTTTACATTCGGACATGTAAATTTTCTAAATTTCGTGCTAATTTTCTGTTGTTTTATTATTATTAAATTTAGAAACAAATATTTACGATTAGCTAAATGTTGGTTAGTCTAGTCTAGTGAGAATAGTGATGTTTATAAATATAAAATTATGTGTAGGTACTCTCGTATAAAAATGATTAACAAATTTGGTGGTTATGGTTATGAATATTTGAATGCATATACCATTTGGCCCGTTTGGGTAAGTACCTAGTAGTAGATATTATGTTTGTTTATTTATCATCAATTAAATATTAGATAGATAGGTACCTACTATTGGTTATTTTGTTAATGATTGCATGAATGAAAAGAAAAATAAATAATCATTTTTTTTTCATAAGATTTATACATTCAATTGTTTTAAATGCATTAGTGAAAATTGCATAATGTTTTTATACCTAGAGAATACTGCATTAACAATAAGTCGGGCATGCCTATCCTAGATTCCCTGACAATTAGTGCAACTATGTGTAGACATACGTCTTACAAATTTTTCGATTCTACGCACTGTAAAATAATGTCCTCGCGCTCGTACGTATGTCGAGATGTATTTGAATTATTTATTATTAGATAATAATTTCAAATTTTTTCTCACCTAATGGGTGTCTTTTAGGCCTGACCTACCGATATCTGTCAGAAAATTTGAAAAAACGTCAGTATTCTAGGGTCGCCTTTATTTACCTTTAATCCTACTGTTATTTCAACGCTTTCAAACATCGTAACGTGGAAGAAGGGGTACAGAGTAGGATGGATAATGTACTTGCGGGCGCAGTGATGAAATGAGATGGGGATATGTATAGGCTTCATCTCACAAATATTTATGTCGAGTACAAATAGTATAATTGTGGTATACTTTTTTCATTTGCATGATTTTTTTTTAAGCGATTGTGAGATAAATTTGACAGAATACAATTCATCTTTCCAAAATTGAAGCTTCACCCTTAACAGCCGATTTGCAAACTGAATTGACTAATATGTGTAGAGTGTCCAAACGTATTCTTCATTTTGTTGTTTTTTACGTAAATATATTCTAATTATTAATATCATCGATTGTATTTGGGTTTTTCGATAAAGCTTTGGAATTTCCATTATTACACTTGTTTTTACCTGCTTTAACAAAAATTTACACAGATGGTCAGAGTGGTGGCCCCCTTCTTTTGATTTACTAGTTTATTGGTGCTTATTACTGGTCTAACTTTCATTGTGAAGATGGTCGGTTCAATTTTACAACTTAAGTTCTAAAAACGCTAAAATTTTGGTACAAGTATACGCCAAATATGAAACTGGAACAAATCTATTTTCCTTGTTTTTAATCCTTTAATCTGATTCGAAAACAATTCCAACATTATGTGGGAACGAACGCGACCACTGCCAAAATTTGCCTTCCGGATTTTCTAAACAAGTCACATTCTAATGCCAACATACAGTAATTAAAAATATTATTAAATTATTGTTTTTCTTATGTCGGTCAAGTTAAAATAGATCGGTTATGGAAACTACTCCTAACAATTTACTAGTCTATTTATTTATTACACCTACACCTTCAACTTTTATTTGCTGTACACTCAATTTTTACATCGAATAAACTAGTTTCTCTAAAAAAAAATATAGAGAAAGTTGCTGTAATGAAGTGTTGCAGGAAAGTTTTACTTTGACCACAACCACCGCTTAATTCCTTAAATTATCAATTTTTCTTCAATAATAAAACTTTTCTTGAAACGTAATTATGTTAGACAGATGTCGATTTATAATCAATTTCCTTCAAGAATTAAATGAAAATCGTAATAGACGTACTGTTGCAATTTCCTAATTTTGAAATGTTCTGCTGTCCTGTTTCTGTTTCACGTTTATTATTTATTTCTAGTTTACTAGAATATTGATTAATTTGTATGTTGAAATAAAAATGAGATTAAACACTCTGTTTCATAATCCAAATGTCACCGACTATTAAGTTTGACATCTATACATTGTATCCAGTAAAACACCCTTTTCACATCAAATATAGAAAAAAAGGTGATTTATTTATTTGATAAATAATTTATCATTGTGTTAAGGTTTTGACATCTTGTTAGAAATACGTTCAATTATTATTTTAGATGTTATTTTTTTTTTTTTTGATCAAGTATTGTTCACAATGCACAAATGCGAATATGAAGATATAGTAAATCAAATTTGACTTGGCCTTTGCAATTATTTGTATACACGCAGATTCACATTGTTACGCTTGTAAATCGTGTTTTCTTCTGAAAAATACAAAGAAGAGAATGTATTTTGAATTAATGTTTGAATAGTTGAGGAGTCATATTATATTGCACCCCCAAAGTGGCTGAAGTGTGCGAGCACGCAAACATTTATCAAAAACGCCAAACTATGATTTACGCAATGTTAAACTGATTATGTCTAAAGGTAACGCTTTATGTTCGATCTTAAATACTATGCTTGTTACTAGCGTATAACATCTATCAGTATTGATGGTTTCAA
>JAZBGY010002127.1:0-13264 GCA_037414755.1 Lydus trimaculatus
ATAATAATAATTATTATTATTATTATTATAAATTCAATGTCAAGTTACACCTGATTTAAACAAAAACACCTTGACAAATTTGATCTAGTTAGTCATGAAATTTGAATTGTTGTTTTTATTAGTTTAATAACAAAAACAAAAAAAAAGTAGGCTATGACAATTCGTCCATTTTTCTTTTTATTTGTGGGTGGAGCAATAAGAAACAAATGAAAATCTATTCTATATATACCTTCTTGATTTTGTTGTTGTATTAAATAATATACTTATTGGTCGTTTATTTGTTTTTGTTTTGATTTTATTTCGATTATCATTCTTCAAATCTAGTAGACTTGGACTTGATGATGATAAAAACAAAAGTTTCTTCTATTTTTGGATAAAAAAAAATCATCTTAAATTATTTACACACACTGATAACATCAATGATAAGAAAATCTTACCTTATGATCATCTTTATTTTGTTGTTTTTCAATTGTTTGTCCACTAACCACCAGATCACTAGATTTTGTAGGTCTGTAATTAATAAAAAAATACAAATAGATATCTATTTATGTACAAATAATAATGAATGGAGCATTATCATTATTATCATTAATCAAGTGGCCGGATTGACCTTCCGTCTTTCGCTGTTCCTAAATCATTGATTTTCGAAAAATTAATCATAATATCATTGATAATGACAGCGGCGGTGGCGGCGACCCTCGTTCTGGTCATCGACATTTCTCCATTTATAGGTGTGTATGATATGTGGAGATCCACTGAGAGAGGCTGTTTTATTGCAAAATCATCTCTCATCTCAATTCTCAATAAAATTAATAATTTATTAATAAACAATTTATAAATAATGATTATAAGTGTTAATAGTTGGATAAATAATTTAAATTGTTGAAAAATTTAGAAAAAAAGTTTGTATTAGGGGGCACCCGGGTTTGAACCGGGGACCTCTCGATCTGCAGTCGAATGCTCTACCACTGAGCTATACCCCCTATGTTGTTTATAGCTTCTATAATTTATTTATAAGCCACACTAAAACACCCCCATATAATTTTTTAAATTATTGTGGAAAATTATCGAATTCACCCCATCAAAATTCAAATAATTCCATTAATTACAGTTTTACGAATGAATAATAATTGTAAAACTCAATCATAGAGGTTAGAAATCAATTTAAACATTACAAATGTATAATGTGTTGCCTATACTACAATTATTATAATTTAATCAGAAAAATCGTAGTATGCCATGAATCTAACTTTTATCATTTTAATTATTATTATTATTATTATTACAGTTGATAACGGTAGATTGGCCGTATTTTTGTTTGGAATTTTCTATAATTTGCATTCATCATTCATTCAAATAATAATAATAATAATAATAATAATAATAATAATAATTAAGGGATGCAGTCTGCATAACAAAAACTGTATACACTTCCGCATGTCTATCTATCTATCCTTTTCTATCTTATTTAAAACAGTTATAAAATTGCATATAGTGGTGGATAATTGAATGTATTTGTGCACATTTCCGGTTAACGTAATCATGTAAATACACACATACACATGTATGACTCATTTGTTTTATAGTAAATAACAAAAAAATAAAAAATAATTGAGAAATAATCAAGTTACCTGGTAGTAGTTGATGTTGTTTTGTTATTATTAGGTGTCGTAGTAGGCGATGATTTCTATAACAAATTAATTAGTAATTAGTAAATTAATTATTTATAATTAAAATTACGAAACTTTTGATTTAAATAAATTAATAAGACTCATTTTTTTTCCTCTGTTTCACCCCAAAGGTTTTTGATTTGTTAAATATCCACCGTATAGTACAGGTGTAATACTATAACTATAGTTTTTTTTTTCGTTCTTATCTTATCAATGTGTAACAATCTTATCTATTGTTAGATAAATATTTGTCAATATATTATTGTTATTAACTAGAATTTATGGTATAATTTTACTCAAATTGTTACGATTTGAGAAATTTTTTAAAATTACCGCCAATATTTTTGAAAATTACCATGACAACCGATCAACACCAGCCAACTATGGTTAATAAACAAAATTCAGTTGTAATTAATTAAATTAATTAAAACTTAAATAATTTGAATAATTCTAGAATTTTGGGTTTTTTTTTGGAGTGTTTTAATTAAATAATCAAGAGGCGCTACGATTAGTCGATTCATCAATATAAATGGCGGGAGGGTGAAAAAAATCAATAGAGACATCACTGATCGTCTATCTCTGTCTAATTGTTATCAATTGTTATCAGTGAAAAATGATCATTTTTTGTTTTTATTGTTATAATTAATTTATTTATAGAAGCATAACAGCCTTGTATATAATTTTATGTAATAATAATAATAATAACAATAACAATAGAGTAATATGAAACAATTTCCGTCACGCAAAATTTAAACTATCACCTTCCTGTATTTCCACTTCTCTATATCTATCTCTGTCTAACACATATGTAAAATCCTATTAATTATTGGATTATAATTAAATTATTTTAAAGAATAATTAGGGCATAGAGCTGCATTTATCTATAATTAGTTCCGTTAAAAATTGCACTAGATATTCACAGCCTCCTATGATTATCCACAAAATTAATTAGTTTTTATTGTTAATTACGGAAAGAAAAAAACAATCAGGACCGGATCTATAATAAAATCTAACGGAATTTCGTTATTTTTTTTTCGAATAATTTGAATAATTATTATTTTATGTGAATTCTTGTATTATAAAATTAGATTTTTCGAAAATTTATTATTTATATATTTATAATTACTGTTAAACAATTATCATAAATAAACAATAATAATAAATACACAAAACTGACCCTGTATTATTTGAGCGACATACAGCTGCTTTAACATAGCCACCCTTGATATAAAATAGACCAAACAAAAGAACTACCACCTATAATAACGAAAACACAGCCACTTTGATTCTATTTATATTATTATTATTATTATTATTAAAACACATTTATTATACACTTATTACTATTAAGATGTCAATAATTGTTAATGTTTTTATATATAATTTAATTTAGAATAGTTAAGGGGTGAATCTATAAGGGTTGGAGGGTTGAAGGGTGTATTTTCCTTCTTTTTCTAATAATCAAAACAAAAGCAAATCAAATACTGACTATATAGACGCATAGCCAACTTGAATACTACCGGGAAATTGGATTTTATTTGAAAAAACCACACAAACAAATAAATTACGCATGCGCTAAATCTAATTGTTTAAATAATCAATCAATTAATATAAATCGATTAAAAACAATAATAAAATCACAATTATTATGAAGATTTAATAAATAATTTATTAATAAATTTTGATTTATAAGGTTATGTAATCGGTGTATAATTGGTTGCCTATACGTCCAAATTATAAACCAATTATTTGTATAAATTTAACAATAATTAGACGAATTATTGTTAATTTGCAACAAATAAGACGCAATTTAGTCTTAAAATCAATGAATAAACGAATAAAATCAACTTACAACATTCATTTTTTTTTGTAATAATCAACTCAGTTGGTTGTAATTATGGCAGAATTTATTGTTAAAATCAGAAATTCTACACATTTTCTATATTATAAACAATAATTAAACAATTGAAACGTTAGTGTTTTGTTTATTTTTTCGAAGTACGACATAAGTTACGACATATTAATTAGTGTTGGTTGTCTTTTATATTATTTTAATCTAATAAAACGTATCGCGTAACTTGATTTACAATATTGTTTTAATTTTAAAAAATGGCGGTTTTTTGATTATTTTTAATTTTGGATTAATTTAAACAAAATTCACTAATTCTAGCATTTAACGGACGAAATTAACGATTTAGACTAAAATTAGTGTTTGTTTATTTATATCTCGGTGTGGATGTGGTTATTTTTAACTAATTTTTCAAATTTCCAGAAAATCGTGTGTAATTGGTTGCCTACTTTATTACAAAATATTTACAAATTTTTCCCCCGAATTGTATTAAAATCTAGAACGCATATAATAATCGATAGCTGTTGAAAAAGCTGCAAAACCGGCTGCACCGAAAATTCCCGCTTTAATTCCAGCTAAAATTCACCAATTAAAATTATTGTTATTTTGCTTAATTGTTGAATTACCTCTAACACCGATTATACCACCAGTAACGGCACCAGCATATGTGCCATTCCGCCAATCAGATTTGCCTCTCATCTACAATTCATACAATTATCAGTTGAAATATAAACAAATTGAGACAATTCATCTAGGAACATATGAGAGTCTTGTGAGTGGGTACTTCTATCAGCCATCTCTTTTCAACTCATACGAATGCTGTAGACTATCTCGGTTCTGGTCGTATCTCTCATATGTTACTAGATGAATTGTTTCAATTTGTATTTGTTGATTTATTACAGTTTCTATACTACATTCAATTGCTGAAAATAATGCACCAATTAATGCAAAATTTTTCGCATAACTTAATGTTGTTGTTTTCATTTCATTAAATACTTGTCTAGTTGTTTGTTGTTCAATATTTGTTAATGTTGTTGTTGGTCCAACACTAGATGAAAATAAACCAATTGCACCACCTAAACCATAACCCATAACACAACTCATCATTGATTTAAATAAACAACTTTCAAAGAATTGTTCAATTAATTTCTCATCATTCGTTTTAATTTGTACAGGTCCATAAGTTTTCGGTATTATTATATTATCACGATAACGATAATTATTACCAATGAAATATTTTGATAGATAAGACCATTGTTCTGGTGTTAAACGACGTTGATCTGGTATTTGGGGTGAATTCGACATTATTTTATTATTTAAAACAATTATTATAAATTATCTAAAAAACATAACCTAACAAAACTAGTAAATGAGGTTATGTTGAATTTTAGGGGAATTTATGTTTATTATAATACCAACCAAATTTACCACATTTTTGGATTGTCTGTTTCTTTCTATCTTATTAAAACAGCGTATAGTTGATCCTTTTCTTGTAATTAACCGCATTTCTGCTATTATTTGAAATAACCAATCAAATAATGGTATTTCTATAATATTACTATCCTTGTTTAATATATTGAAATCGTTGTAGATAGCTATCTTTATTTACAACAGGACCGTAATAGGCTATGATGTATTTTAAAATTACCCGATTTCTGGACCGAAATTCTCATTTGTTTGTGGATTAACCGGAAATATGCCTACTCGATTTGCATTTATAGTTGTAGATTTGGATACCGATACTTCTATTGATGTATAAAAAACGCAATTTATTTGGAAAATTTCTTATTTTATACTTAACACCTTTGAACTTATTTGTCAAAATATTTGTGTTATGATCAGTTTGCAATGTAAACAATACTCATAAATATTGAATATAAATAAATAGGTCAGTTGAACTTCATTGTATTCAATAATAATAAATTCAGATTGTTTATATATAAAGCACCAAAGAAATCCAGTTGAAATTAGTACACATCTTAGGGCTACAACAAAAATTGTACCATTCATAGACACACACACACACACACACACATACACCCACACAATGAAGAGTAGTGTTGAAAATGATAAAATCAAGTACCATGAAGATCCAGCAATTAATGCTGGTCGTATTTTGACATCACCCCAACCTGGTGAAGAAGTCGTAATTACAGGTAAATGTCGCTTTTTTTTTGCAAAAATTTTGCTATATTTACCGTTTATCATCATCATCATTAAAGGAATTGCTGGAAAATTACCTGAAAGTGATAATATTTACGAATTTCGTGATAATTTATACAATAGAGTTGATATGGTAACTGAAGATGATCGTAGATGGTCGCTTAAACATCCAGAAATACCAGTACGTACTGGAAAATTATTAAATATCGATAGATTTGATGCTGGATTCTTTGGTAAGTTTTGTTTTGATACAGTTTGGTAGCCCTGCGGGCGGTTTCTGAAGCATTATTGTTCTTCAAATTCAAAAAAGGAATCCATCATAGAGAAGCTGCAGCAATGGAAACAATGTTGCGCTTGATGCTAGAGAGAGTTGTTGAAGCTATAATTGATGCTGGCTATAATCCAAGCGAGTTAGAAGGTAGTAAAACTGGTGTTTTTGTAGCATCTAGTGGTTCGGAAAATGAAGATTCATGGTTTCGTAAGGATTTACGAGGTTTACAGACCCATATTGATGGGTATACAAGATCGATTTTGGCACATCGTCTCAGTTATTTTTTGAAATTGAATGGACCATCTTATAATACCGATGCAGCATGTAGTAGTTCTTTATATGCTTTGGATAGAGCTTATAGAAGTATTAGAAATGGATATGTTGATTGTGCTTTAGTTGTTTGTGTACATCTTTGTCTTAGTCCTTTACATACTTTACAATTGTTTCGGTAAAACAAGTTTTTGTAGAAGTGTTTAATACAAATTTTTTTAATAATTTTTCGACAATTTAAGACTTGGTGCTTTGAGCAAAAATGGTATTCCTAAAGTTTTCGATATTAAAGGTGATGGTTTTGTACGTTCTGAAGCAGCTGGTGTTCTATTTCTACAAAAATCTAAAGATTCCAGACGTGTTTATGCTCGAGTTTTGCATTGCAAAACGAATTGTGACGGTTTTACAGTTGAAGGTTTTATGTCACCTTCACAACAACAACAGATGGCGTTGTTTAGTGAAGTATTGGAAGAAGCCATGATAGATCCAACAGATGTAACTTATGTGGAAGCACATGGAACAGGCATAAATACAACACTTACAAAGAGGATAAGTTAATTATCGTTTGCTTTCATATAGGAACTCCTGTTGGTGATCCAGTGGAAGTTAGTGCAATTGATGCTGTATTTAACAAAAATCGTAAAACTCCACTATTGATTGGTTCAGTAAAATCGAATGCCGGTCATGGTGAACCAGCATCTGGTGTTATGTCATTGATAAAAATCATTTTGGCAATGGAAAATGGGTCGATTCCACCTAATTTACATTTCACCACACCACGCCCAAATATTGAAGCTCTACTAGATGGACGTGTACAGGTAGTTACAGAAATCACACCTCTACCAAATAGTAATGCAATCTTTGGTAAACACATTAACGTTTATACAATTTGAAGATATTTTGATGAAATTATGCAAAATTTAGGTGTTAATAGTTTTGGTTTGGGTGGAGCAAATGGACATGCAATTCTCAAAGGTCATACAAAACCCAAAATTAATCATGGTCTACCACAAGATAACTTACCAAGACTGATTTGTGTAAGTGGTAGAACAAAGGAGGCAATTCGTACAATTTTGGACGCTTTCAACCAACATAAACTAGATCAAGAGTATGTTCGGTTATATCACCAAGTGTTTAGCAAAAATTTTGCCAATCATCACTATCGTGGTTATACAATTTTAACAAAAACCAATGAACTACAAAGACACATCTATCACTATAGAAGTATACAACAATCTTTATGTGTAATTTTCAGTGATTTTTCAAATAGTTGGACGAAATTTTATGAAGATTGGAAAGAGTTACCAATTTTTGCACAATCTTTGCAACGTATCGACAATGTTTTGAAGACGAAAAACTTGAATTTGCAAAATTTAATCCAAAATAGCAAAATCGAAGAACCAAACTCAAGTTTTAATCAAATCATTGGTAATTTAGCGATCCAAATAGGTTTTGCTGATTTATTGAAGGCATTAGAGATACAGCCACAGCAAACTTTAGGTTTTGGGTTAAGTGAATTCGTTTGTGGTTATTACGAAAATTGTTTGACACTAGAGGAAGTAATCGATTGTGTCTATCATGTTGCATCTAACATTTACGAAATTTCTCAAAATCCAATTATTTATTTGATTGAACAAATATTGGCAAAAATTTTGACAATGCTAGGTCTTGATATTTCCAAACGCAAACAATCATTAAACCATGCTAAAGTAAATTACCATAATGAACATTTTTGTAAAATTAGTAAGTAACAGCAATTACTCCTTTGATAACTTCAATTGACACTTTTATCCATTTTAGAACCAGACCTAGTGCACAGTTTGTCTCAAATTTTGCTAAAACCCAAACCAAGACCTACTAGATGGTTATCCACAAATAATAATAAATTCGCTTCTGCAGAATACTTCTTAGAATCAATCGGTAATGCATTTGCATTACCAAAAAAAATACAAAATCATTCAGTAGTTTTTGAAGTCGGTAATGCACACTTGGTTGGCTCTAATAGCATAAATTTCGGCAACATTACCTCTGCTAACAGTCTAATCTCACTACTTGAAAATTTGGGGAGGTAAGTAGCTTGTACACTCCGTTTTGCCACTATTGCACCCAATTTCGTACACTTCCAGATTATATAATTTAGGTTGTAATATGGATTTGGCAAAAATCTATCCAAAAGTTGATTATCCAGTTAGTAGATCAACTCCAATGATTTCGCCATACATTAAATGGCATCATGCTAAATCTTGGTTTGTAGCAAGACATGATGAACAAGACCAACAAGCATCATCTAAAGATTACATTGTGAAAGTTGATCTAAATTCAGACAGTTTTTCTTACATTTCTGGGCATGTTATTGATGGTAGAATTCTATTTCCGGCAACTGGTTATTTATATTTAGTTTGGGAGGCTTTAGCTGTAAAACATGGAGGTTCCCCAAATAATTACAATATCGTCTTCAAAAATTGTCGCTTTCTAAGAGTTACCAACGTACCTAAAGATAGAGTATTGGAGATGATTGTCTCTTTAACTTCTTTAGGTTATTTTGAGGTATAAGCATAAAGTAGCATAATGCTGATAAAGTGTAATTTTCATATTTACAGGTAATCGAAAGTGCCACAGTTGTAGCATCTGGTCAAGCTTTTATAACTGACCATATTGAAGACTATCAAACTAATCTTACAATTGCGCAAGACTCTGATGACTCATTAAAATTAACAACTAAGGATATTTACAAAGAGTTACGTCTTCGTGGCTATAATTACTCGTAATTTTTGACCATCCGTAAAAATGGTAGCACTAATGGGTTAATCGTTTATGTTTTGTTTTTACAGAGGTGATTTTCGCAGTTTTATCGAATATTGTAATGCTACAGGATATGGTAAAATTCGATGGTCTGGTAATTGGGTTACATTTTTGGACAATATGCTACAAATCATCATTCTACAAATTGCAATCCGTGGTCTTGATCTACCTGTTGCAATTAAGCATTTATCCATAGATGCACGACAACATTTGGCCTACGTAGAAAAGTTTGGCAAAATTTCGGAAATACCAGTAAATGCCAATAAAGATGGCAAAATTCTTAAGTAAACCATTTTGAATTTGAAACTATACTTATATTTTTGAAATTTGTATTGTTCCAGATCTGGAGGTATAGAGATTCGGGGCTATAGAGTTAGACGAATTACACGAAAACGTCCTTTGGTTGAACCAATTTTGGAAAAATACCAATTTGTACCATTTGAGGCACATTTAAATCTATATGACGCTATTGCAGTTGATGTTCAATTAGCGTTGGAAAATACACCCATTTCTAAAGTAAAAGTTGTAGAGTTAGTTGATGATGCTACAAATCCCAATTACCAACCTTTAGCACCCATCATTTACGATACATTATCTGAATTACCATTAATCCATGCTGATATATACGTTTTTACCAAAAAACCCATCGATTTGAACAATATTAAAGTAGAAGATACCAGTGTGGATGCAACAACTGAGAACTACCTCATTGTTGGTACCAAGTTAACAAAACGACCTTTTGTACTAAATCAAGCTATAACCTCACTTCTTAGTGATGGTTATTTGCTATCTCGAGAATCTTTGGATTTTCATCCATCACAATTCCAACATCCCCAAATAAGTATTTTGACAATTTACACGAATACAGTGGAAAAACTGGTATTATGCCGAAAATTCCAATCAAACCAGAAAATACCAATAGCTCTTCGAGTTGATGATTTGGAAACGTTCATATGGTTGCCAAAATTACAACATTTAGTAAAAAATAACGCAAACATCCTGATTTATACACAAAATCAACCACAAAATGGTATTTTAGGACTGATAAATTGTATCCGTAAGGAGTTGAATGCAAAAAATGCACAAGCAATGCTTATTAATGATAGTACAGCATTAGAGTTTGATATAAATGAGTATTTTTACAAGAAACAATTGAGTAAACAGTTGGCTATTAATGTTTATCAAAATGGTAAATGGGGCACTTACCGACATTTAAAATTGGAAACGCTGAAGGAAACTGAATGCAAGCATTGTGTTGTCAAAACTATGAACAAAGGTGATCTATCGAGTCTAAAATGGGTACAAGGACCTTTAGTAAACACTACAGATGTAGGTTTGAAGCATGAATTAGTCGAAGTAAGCCAAATAAGCTCAATACTCTTCCTATTGCGTTAATGCAACTTTCTGTGCGATTCACAGGTCTATTACGCATCATTAAATTCTAAGGATATCATGGTTGCTTCAGGACAAATCCATTTAGGCTCAGATGAGGAATTTTTGCAAGGTTCGGAATTTGTTGGTAGAAATACAGCGTAAGTTTTTGGCATTTTCCAAAATGAATTTGTTCAAAAATTGGTTTTGTCCCTAGTGGTCAACGTATTATGGGATTGGGATACGAAGCAACCCTCTCAAATCGCTTCGTTGCTGATAAACTTTTGCTATGGCCAGTACCGGATCATTGGACTATGGAAGATGCAGCTACAGTACCTGTTGTTTATGTTACAGTAATTTTTGCGTTATTCATGGTAAAACTGGAAATTTTGCAAATTTTCTATCATTTACCAACAATTTGCTTCAGAGGTCATCATTGAAGCCGAATAACAGCATTTTGATCCATTCTGGTACTAGCGATATTGGTCAAGCTGCTATCAATGTGTGTTTGCATTACGGTTGTAAAGTTTTTACAACAGTCGCTACACAAGAGGAACGTGAATTTCTAAAAAAACGCTTCCCCAAACTAACTGGTACGTCTTTTTGCTCCTTTTAGTACACCAAATAGAAGCTACTTTCTACTTACAGATGATGTTATCGGGTGTTCGAAGGATACAAGTTTTGAACAAATGATCTATCGTGAAACACACGGTAATGGTGTGGATTTTGTTCTAAATTCGTTAATAGAAGATCAACTTTTGGCATCAGTACGTTGTTTGGCACAAAGAGGTCAATTTTTAGAAACTAACAAATTCGACTGTGAAAACGATAAAGCGTTACAACTATTATTTATGAAGAAAGAAGCCACTTTTGTGGGTGTCATATTTGATAAGTTCCTTTCATCCAATCATACCATTAAAATGGAATTAACACGACTTCTTCAAAATGGTATCGCTAATGGTTCCGTACAACCTTTGACGAGAATTGTTTTTGGGAAGGCAGAAGTTGAAAAAGCATTCAGATTTATGGCATCAAATAAATCTATAGGGAAGGTTGTTATCAAGATACGTGATGAAGAAGATGGCAAAATCATCAAACCATCACCTATTACAATAAAAGGATTACCAAGGTACCAAAAATAGTTTTAGTGATGCAATAGTTATGACAAACATAATTATAGGTATCGATGTGATGCAAAAAAGACTACAATCATTTTGGGAGGTTTGGGTGGTTTTGGGTTGGAATTAGCCAATTGGTTGGTACTACGTGGTGTCAAAAATTTGGTACTCACTTCAAGAAACGGTATCAAAACTGCTTATCAAGCTTCCCGTATTGGGTAAGTCTTCACATCTACTATTAACGACCCTTAAGGAGCTCATTGAGTTATTGTACAGTACATGGAAGTCTTATGGTGTGGAAGTCTTAATTTCAACTGCGGATATAACAACAAAATCAGGATGTGAACAATTGATTGTTGAAGCAACAAAATTAGCTCCAATACAATCAATTTTCAATTTAGCTGTACAATTAAAAGATGCAACTTTTGAGAACCAAACTGAAGAGTATTTCAAAATGTCATTTGCACCAAAAGTGTACGCTACACGTTATTTAGATGAGATAACACGTGAAAAATGTCCAAATTTACGTGATTTCGTAGTATTTTCATCGGTAGCATGTGGACGTGGTAATAGTGGTCAAACAAATTACGCTATGGCAAACAGTATAATGGAACGTATTTGTGAAAAACGTAAAACAGAAGGTTATCCAGCTTTGGCAATACAATGGGGTGCAATTGGTGATGTTGGTATTGTTGCTGAAATGCAAAATGATGATCAAATTTTAGAAATTGTTGGTACATCACAACAACGCATCACTAGTTGTTTGGAAGTTTTAGAAATATTCTTAATTCAATCCAATCCAATTGTGTCAAGTATGATAGTAGGTGATAAGAAAGATATTTGTGTTGGTAGTGATGTTGTTGAAACAATTTCAATAATATTGGGCATAAAAAGTTTGAAAACAATCAGTATGCATTCAACATTAGCTGAATTAGGGATGGATTCGATAAGTGTTGTTGAAATTAAACAAAAATTAGAGCGTGATTTTCAAATTATGATGAGTTTACAAGAGATACGCAATATGACATTTGCTGAAGCATATGAATTACAAGATGCCTTATCTAATGCTGATAAAGCATAACTACTATTTTGCATATATTGACTTTGCTAACAAAACAAATAAATAGTTCTATGTAATATTTGTGAGATTAATTGCGATAACCTGCTCTAGCGTCAGATGGGTTCACTTAAGCTGAAACTTAAATTACCTACCCTGAGACTGTATATCCAAAATTTGTATTTCAAGGATTGTTGTATGCCTCTATAGTTGGGAATGTGTCTTTGTAGTTTTTGTTAAAATTGTATAACTACGATAGTGATGCTTGGCAAAATTTTTGCTAAACACTTGGTGGTATAACCGAACTAATTTATGTTTGGCGAAAGCATGCTAAATTGAACGGATTGCCTCCATTGTCCTATCACTCATACAAATCAGTCTTGGTAAGTTATCTTGTGGTAGACCATGATTGATTGACTCTAAAAAGTATTTATTTGTCAATTGAAGTTGTCAAAGGAGTAATTGCAGTTCCTTACTAATGCTACAAAAATCATCGTTATGGCAATTTACTTTAACATGATTTAATGATTGTTTGCGTTTGGAAATATCAAGACCTAGCATTGCCAAAATTTTTGCCAATATTTGTTCAATCAAATAAATGATTGGATTTTGAGAAATTTCGTAAATGCTAGATGCAACATGATAGACACAATCGATTACTTCCTCTAGTGTCAAACAATTTTCGTAATAACC
>JAZBGY010002128.1:0-13263 GCA_037414755.1 Lydus trimaculatus
ATCAAATCAAATCAAATTTTACAATGGGGCATTTAACAAGGTTTATTGAATGGTCTTCAAACTATGTCGATGCAGGAAACCCATAACTGTATTTTTGTGGAACAATCCCTACCATCTCCAAAGAAGCATTCAAAAATTCATTCGAGTTTTAAGTTTGACTTACAGAATCCAAGTTTTTGCAAAACACAGTTTGAAGACCACTGATTTATTGTATGTGTGATTTTTATTTCATATTACAAAATTATTGGCGCTATAATTATTTAGATACTTACACACACACACATTTACACATACATTGTTTAATCTTCCAAAATTTTTGCCAAGAAATTTGGCAATTTTGGCGACTGAAAATGATAAAAAAACAAAACAAAACAACGAAAATGGTAATGAAATGTTATGATAATGAAGAGTAAAAGCATGCCAAAGATAAATTTTAATGATTTGGGTTGTCACTTTTATTTGCATTCATAATCAAAAGATTTTTACCTGTTGTTTCTTTTGATTGATTTTATTCTTTTTTGTCACATCTTCATTGGTTTTATTATTAGCAGTTTGTGCGGCAAGTTCTAATCGTCGTCTTTGTTCATTCTCTTGATCAGCTTGCTATTTATTTATTAATTGTTTGTTTATAAAACTGCATTATTTCATATCAAATATAAAAAAAAAACTACTCACTTTAAAAGCTTTAACAAATCGTACTAATAATGAAAAGAATGTATTTGCATCAGTGATTCGTGGTGATTCAGCAAAATATTCAACACATTCACGGAAAGCTTCTTGGGCAGCTTTAGCATCATTTTTTAAACGTCGCAATTTCTCTTCAGAATTTGCCAAAAAGTCTCTAACTACTAAACTATGAGTACCTTTACCACGTATTTCGGCTTCTTTACGTACAGCTTCCATACCTTTTTCTAATTCGTGTACATCGGTAGCAACATTTTCTAGAGAAACTTGAAAAATAAAAAACAATAAAAATATACTCAAAGACATGGAAATTACAACACCAAGAAAGGACAGGCATTATCTTGCTGGAAAAGTGGGTCTTCCAACTGCCCAACAAATGGAAGAATATGGGGTTCTACCTCCTCATCCACATATCGCTGGACCGCCATATTGCCTCGGAGGAATACCAAACAAGACCAACTCCTATAAGTTATAGCGCCCCAGTTTGGTACACAGGCACCGCAACATAAAATGCAACATTGCGACGTTTCGCACGTCGTCTTCGTCTGACCCTTATACGTCAATCAAGCATCCCCAAACAGAACCGGGATTCATCAATGAACACCACCCTATGCCACTCTAGGTTCCAGTGCAATCGTAACCTATACCACTCCGCCTACACCAACACGCTTCTGTCGGTGTTGAGCTATTGATGGTAACACAAAGCTCTGATACTGCGGTAAACTGTTCGAAAGGTTACAGAACGACCTCTATTAGCTAACTATTGATCGACAATTGATCTGGTACTGGAAAATGGGTCTCTTGTGGCAATAAGACGAAGACAGCGGTTCCTCTTCTGCGACGTTCTTGACCCTACCTAGCCCATGCCTGATAGCAGCGCATGATGGTGAATTTGTTCCGGTTAAGGCGATTTGCAATTTCTTTAACCGGAAAAAACAACTTTCGCGCAAACCAACAATACGAGCTGTGTTGAATTCGTTTAATTTGCGGTAATTTCCACAGTGACGCAGTCTAGGCATGATGACACAATAAAACAGACGATCAAAAGAAAATAACAAAAACTCGCAAAATATACAACTGGCAAAATTGTTAAAAGAAACTGAAAGAACTGTCTTGGACGAGATGAATGAAATTTTAAACAATTGCTATCTTTTAGTACTTAAACCTGCCTGGCAAGTTTTGGTAAAGAGAAATTCCTACCCCTTCTTGGTGTTTCATTGAATATTGGAAAAATCAAATAATTACCAATTGCAGCTTTCTCAATATAATGTAAATCAGTGTCAAAATTTAATAATTCAGGGAATTTTTGACGAATCGTTGCAACAATATAATGCAACAAACACATTCGTTTATCTGTTGATTTCGTATCTAATAATGTATCTAATGATTGTAATTTAAAACCATAAGCTGGTCCACGTTTACTGCTATTTAAATAATTACCAAATGCTAAGATTATTTCTAAAACTGAACGTAATTTTTTCGAATTTTTTACAGAATTTGAAGCAGAAATAATAGCATGAGTTTGCTAAAAAAAATTTACAATAAAATTAATTAAATAAACCAAAATGATAAAATTATTTAATAATACCGGTGCAATTAAATGTAAATTATCATAGAAATTACCAATATAATTCATTATTGCTAATTTAGCTGAAATACGTTCAACTTTTGTTAATTGTAATAAAAATTTATCTTCTTCAGTTAATAGATTAATATTTTTCTTTTCATTAATATATTCACGATAAGCTTTTGTTTCTTGTTCTGTTGGTACCATACGTTGTAATAATTCAACATTCTCCAGTGATAATTGTTTTAAATCTAACATATTAATAGCATTTATCACTTTTTCAGCTGGCATTTCAAGTTTACGTCGTGATATTGCTATATTACGTAATCTAGTATGTTCAAGTAATGTAATATTTTCTGGTTTTTTAAAACGTTTACTTGGAAATGTTGTTAAACCATCTAATTCATTATTACTACCATTTGCCATAATACCAACTGTACCAATTTTAAAACGTTCTTCAAAATCATTAAAATCAATATGATTATGTAATTTATCATCATCTAATTCATTAAATATTGTACCACGCACTTGATTCGGTTTCAATGCAATCCAATTAACTGTTGGTAATTTATATTTTGTTTGTACTTTACGTTTTATTGTCATTGCACCATCTGGTGCTTGCATAAAACCAGGTGCTGGTGGTGGTGGTATTGGTATTGTTTGTATTTTACAATTTATTGATGGTAATGGTGGTGGTGGTGGACATGGTGGTGGTGGTGGTGGTGGTGCTACCGTTATTGATGATGGTAATTGCGGTGGTGATATTACAGCCGATGATGTTGTTGTTGATGATGATAAACATGATGATGTTGATGATAATGATGATGGATTATCTTGTGATATAGTTAGAGTTGATGTACTATCTGATACTGCTGATGTTGTTGTTGCTGCTGCTGTTGCTGATGGTGATGATGTCATCATTAATATTTCAGCTAAACCTTGAACTAATTATAATAAATTTAAAAAATATATACATATATGAACAAATTAAATGATTTAGCAAATTACTTGAAGTTCCTTTAGGTAAATTCTTGCTGACATTTTCTAATTCAGCAATTTTCGATTCAAACATTGATTGACGATTCTTCGATTCTTGTTCATGATGTTGCACAACTCTTCTTAATGTTGTCACTTCATCATCAGCATATCGTTTAAATTCAGCTAATTCATCACGTTCTTTACGCAATTGTAGTAATTCAGTTTCGAGAAATGCAATTTTCTCTAATGTTTGATGTTCAGTTTCTTGAATTTTTTCGTGCATCTTTTTACAAAATAATAATAATCATAAAAACAATAAAGAAGAATAAAATGTCGGTTTTCAAATGCAAACGTTAAAATAAGCGGTTCGAAGTCTAATAATTCCGCCTATCCTTAGAGCTTTCTCTAAACATTTTTATCATGCTTATGGTGTAAGATCTGCGAGCAATGTTCGCATTTGAAAAGCCAACATTGTATAGTGAGTAATTACCTACCTGTGCTAGTTCATCTTCTAATTCGGCAACTTTTTCAAGAGCCGCCGTTTTCGTTTCACTATCTTCCATTAATGCAGCAACATCAAAAACATTATCTAAATAAGCTGATATTTGTACATGTAATTCTTCACTTTCAGTAAAACGTAATTTTTCTAAATAATTATCAAGACCTAATGCAGTAAATTCATATTGTAAATGTACACGAAAATTCATATCTTCAACTGAATGAACAATTATATTAACAAATTGCATACAAGCAACCTAAATAATTATAAATAATAATAATAATAATAATGATAATAATAAAACAAAATTAACAACAAATATTTACCATAAATTCAATATGGAAAACTTCATAATTAAGAAAATAATCCATTAATGTTTGAAATCGATGTACTTCATGACAAACTTCTTTGAAATTATCAAATGCTGATAGAATAATTTCATGACCACCTTTTACTAAACAAATAGCAGCCAATAATTCTAAAACTAAAGCTTTTGTCCGTAGACTTTTATGTATCAAACTTAACGATATACAATTAATAGCTTCTCGATGTTGAATTACCATATTAAATCCATACTAAAAACAATTAAAATTAATTTTGAAAAATTCAACAAAAATCTTAATTCTATACTTTATTATTCATAATGGCTCTCATACACATAATACAAACATGTATATCATCTTTTGATTCACCCATATTCAATTTTGCTACATGTTTTGAACGTCTTTTTATTGTTGGACTATCTGGTGGTATATCTAATGGTGTACGATTATAACCGTTTTTTATTAAATCAGATTGTTGATTTGTTGTTGTTGTTGTTGTTGTATGTAGATTTATTGATTGATTTTGTTGATGTGGATTTAAACGTTCTTCAGATGTTGTACGAGATTCAGCAATTCTTTGTTCGTGTCTCATCATACCTAAACGAAAACTTAAATAATCTATAAGGACATCTAAACCATTATTTTCTTCATCGAGAAATTCACGAACCCATCTAGAATTATTCATTTTGAAATTAAATAGATTTTTGAAAAATAAAAAACACAGGAGAGTGAGGTGAGAGGTGGACAATCGAAAATATGAAATACCTACTCGATATGGTTGGTCCTCAAAGAAATCTCCAAATCACGTAAGACTTGAGTTGAAGTTGATTCGACTACCATTTTTCGTTTCTACAATAATAAATGTGTTTATAGTAAATCAAACTGGAATTAACCAACTTGGCTCAGAGATAATAAAAGTAATTATCATTCTTGTGACTTTCAATGGGTATGTTTACACTTGTGCGGTATCGTTAGGGCTTTGTTCAACTCTCCCTTTCAATTCTTTCAATACTTGAGGCTTGTCATTAACTCTGTAGTAGACCAGAATGTATACATTAAAGCTAGGCATTCATAGTCCAATCTGTAGGGTTACACTCGCTCTGATCCTTTGCTGTGGGCGTACTGTTGGAAGATCAAAGGGGCGTCGAATTACCTAAAAGCCCACCTCCATGTTACATACTATCGCGTTAGTTCCTCTCCTATAAGCTCGAAAGGTCGTACAGAAGTCGAGTGCAGGACTGTGTGTGCCTAGCTTCAACACCGGTTGGGACAGTTAGTCCTACTAGTGCTAGAAATTACGCCCACAAATTGGACTTTGAATGGCTAGCTTAAGTGCATCGGACGCACCTATATAAACATATCCATTAAAGTCAAGTTATATTTGGTTTACTATAAATTATTAGTCATCTTTAAAGAAAGAAAAAAAACTACAATTGGTACACAATTTGCTTTCCAATATTATTGTACAACAGTTGTTTGTTGTGTTTTACAAAACTAACAAGTACTCAAAACAATAAAATTAAAAAACTGTCCCCTAGTTTTAATATAATAAAATGCATCAAAAGCGAATGCAAATATAAAATTTAACCCCCTTTACAAAACTCGATTCATTCCTGGATTACATTTATAAAACCTATTGATTTTATAAAATATAGAAAATCTCCTCACCCTATGACTTCTTGATGCTTTTGGATCGAGATATGTTCGTAATTTGTTTAAATAATAAGAGGGTGGATCCTTTGCATGGACCATTTCCTGTAAAATTAAGAAATTAAAAGAAAAACAAATAAAAATTTGTAATTTACAATAACATTGACGAATATACAGGATTGGGCGAAAGTACCGAGGAATACAGATTAACGTGTAGAATTAAAAAAATGCCCAAAAATATATAGCATTCTATTTGAAATAAGCAAGTCGATAGTCACTTCCGGTCAAATCGGAAGTGCTAAGTTTACCAAAATACTATACGTTTCTGGACTTTTGCCCAATCCTGTATAAACATACATATGTATACATAATAATCACCAAATCGTGTGTGTGTGCGTACATAAAATTTATTGAGAATTTTAATTATGTCGCCACCGTTATGACTAATACACCGAATCATCATTATCTCATATTGGAATGTTCCAATAAAATAAATATATATTTTTATAATATTAACCTTTGACCGTATTAATTTAAAATTAATTTTTCTAAAAAATGGCATTTTTATATTGAAATTTTCCATTAATTTAATTGAAACGAAAATATTTTCCATTAGAATAATGTAATCAATGAATACCAACAAGGAAACAAAGTACAACACAACACCTGAAAATTTATTCCCCGGGTTTTAAAGACACATACACACCCAAACATAGATAATAAAAAAAGATTGTTAAAATTTCGTAGTAAATGCGTCCATACACACACACACGCGGATAAATAACAGACAAAACGGAAACGGAAGTTACGTTGAAAATGTATATTCTATATAATAATAATATAACAAATTTCAGTTTTATGCTGATAATGGTATTAGATTTAATTTTATTAAAAAAAAAAGGTTAAATTCTACAATAAAACTAAATTTCATTAGTCATTAATAAATTGGAACAATATCTATAGGATGTTTAATTTGTAAAACTATAATAATTCCGATGAAATCATCACAAAGTTACATTTCTAATCATTTTATTTTACTGGTGTAAGAGCCTGTTCACATTTGCCCGCACGGATCGTAGATCCGCGTGGTAGCCGCACCTCAATCGCAGGAAAATAGATCCAGCGCGGTTGTACATTTATTACAACATGCGCGTTCAGTTACAAAGCGATAGGTGCCACTACAAGCATATTGCTTTTTCGGCATCCGTCTTTGCAGTGACTTCGATGATTGCTTGTTCAGTTACGGCCTCTTCTTAAACAGATATCAATTTTCATGAGATTCAACTAGGCGGATTCTATCCACATGAACGTTTTCATATTCGTTCATATTTGTCCGCGCGGTTGTCGCACATTGACCGCAGCAAAACAGAACTGATCGATGTCCGTACGGTTGTATTACCATAGTGTGCTTACAGCAAGGACCGTCAACCCGCTACAGGACCGATTCACTAATGCTTTAGGTTTTTGACATCAGCGATTCTTCATACAGACGACCAGTAATATCACTGCCATCTTTATATCTACCAGACCGTTAGATTGCAGTGGGTCCATAAGCATCTTGATTTTGAATTTGGCATATTGAAATAGATTGCCATATAGAGTGCGTTGATAGTGCATTCATCCACTACATAATGGATTCCAATAAGATCAATCAGTCCTATAGAGAGCGGAGTAGGTTGACAGTCGTTGTGCTTATAGGACGTTTAGTTTAGTGGCAAATCGGTAGTCGCTTTTTGAGGATGTGTGCCATTGCTTTTTCGGCTTTAATCTTTACACTGGGAGAAATGTAGCTTTCATAGCTCCTATTACAACTTCTTGTTGAACAGCTATCAATTTTTACGCGGTACAAGAAGGAGACAGCTCCTACTTACATTACCATCTTCTTCATATTCGTTCATACTTGACTTGAAATGTAACTTCGATGACTTCCTGTATATTCGAGAGGTTACCGCCTCTTGTTAAACAGCTATCAAGTTTCATGCGATTCCAACCGCGCAGATTCTGCCATGTCTGAACGGGGTCTTATAGCCTATACAATCGACGCGTTTTTAACGCGATGCTCGCGCTCTTTTGTATCGCGTTTCATGCACGTTTCTATCGATATAAACGCAAATAATCTGCTATAGCGACATTTTCACACGCGTTAAAAAGACGTCGTTTATACATAGGCCCTAAATATCAATTTCAATTTATACAGCACACCTCACACAAATCGAATCTTATACAGCTGCTCAAGTTAGGTGGAACACTTTATACATAGAAATGTATACATATTTAGATAGTTTCTCATAAAATTTCAATAGACATAAATGTAATTAAAACCATCTTATAAAATAAAAACAAATGTTAACCATATGGGGCCGTTTAAAATAAGTAAATAGTTTTTATATATTCATCTTTTTAATGATAGAATGAATCATTATATTTTTATATTCTTGTTTTGTTTTTATTAAGAGGCAAAAGAAAAATGAAAAAAAAAACGAAATGAAACTGTTGTACTACAAAACAATGAATGAATGTTGTATATTCATCTGCATAATTGGAACACAACGATCTTTGTTCAACAAATAATTAAACATTTACTAATGGTGGCGTTTCTAGCATTAGGGCCATTTATAGTGTGCGATTTTTCACTTATTTTATTGAAATTAGAGCAAAATTTACCATTTTTGAGTAGAATCTTTGCTTGTTAGAAGACGTGGTTCATAAGAGTTACTCAACAATTAAGAAAGGACGGACCCGGTGCGAGTGACGCCACTGCATTTACAATTTTATTAATAAGTAGTTATCTAAGTATAGTTATAAAATTTAAATTGGTGACAGAATATAGAGGAGGGAGATAAAGGAACGTGTTTAGAAATTTTAATGAAATAGTCACTGATAGATTATAATGATTATTAAGCAAACAACAGATTATAAATAAAGAATGACTTTATTTATTTGAAAAATGTCTGTGTGTAAATTAATGAATCATTTTTGAAGCAAAAATAAAAAAACAACAACAATTATTTAGACTTGATTGTTAGATCGTATTATATTTTCGATAATCATCATATGGTATTAAAATTTAAGATGAATAGAAAAACATACAATAGAGGAGAGTATAAATATGAGTCACAGATCAGTTTTTGATCATCAAAACTATTTCTACCTAACCGCCTACAAAGGTCTGCGACCTGACCCTCAACCTCCCAGTTTTCCTGTCACTCATCAAGGTTTTAGTTTTCGATTCAATTTGAAAAAATGAAAAATCTCACTATCACAATTCCATTTGTTATTTGTTAGGTATCTAGTTTTTTATTTAAATAATAATACGGATGTTATTATATTTTCTTGTGTTATACCTACTATTCTTACCTGATCACAGATAATATCCCATTTCTTTTCAGAATCGTAATTTTTAAGAAGCTTAGCCTTGTCTGGTGGTAGATCCATTGATGCCTAATAACAAAAATAGAACAAAATTAATTACTAGTATGATGTATTGAAATATGGCACAATTTTTATTATTATTATTATGTTTGTTTCCCCCTTTATTATAACATTTATTTACTATTACTATAAATAATAATTATATTCAAATAACTAACGAAAAATAAAATTTCTTGTCAGATTTTTGGTTATCTTTAGATATAAATACAACAGCAACCCTCAAATACTAAATATAGACATTCCAATTTTGTCTTAACAGTTATATAAAGCAACATAGATCAGCCCCTTTCCAAATTAAAATTAAATACACATAGGTATCTACACGTATTCAGATTAGGTATGTGTAAGTTGCTCTAAAAACCTAAAAATTGTTAAGCCGGAATCACACGGCGCGTGGTTTGGCGAGATTGGCTCGTAGCTGATATTCTCACGATGTGTGCTTGGTGTTGGCTTGGCAAGTCTTGTCACTCCAGTTTAGTTTCCCCTGCATACACCTCCACCAAGCATCGTGAACAAGGTTTCTGTTTTTATGGTTTAGATGTCTTGGATTCCATATCGCCAGCTCCCCTTCATGAAACGACAGAAACTCTAAAGTGTGGTGAACTTGCATAGATCAGATCCGACGTATGACGAGCTGAGCGTGAGGACGCTCGCCTTCTCTTTGACTCGTGTCAAATTTACTGACAATTGGTGGGAAAGCACAAGCCCCGAACCGAGCCAAAAACGGCTGACGCGCCGTGGGATCCCGGCCTTAGATAAATCCTAACATTTATCATACTGAAGTGGTAAAAGTTGTAACAAACAACCAACACGAATTGGTAAAAAACCGAAATAAGCCGATCAGTTTGTCTGAGCCATGTGAGTCGGAAGAATGGAAGACGTAAAGGTTAAGTGAGTGGTAAAAAAGCTTCTTTTTTTTGACTTCAGAAAATGCAAGTGTTCAACAATGAAGTGTACCACAAGGTATACCCAATTTACTTTGTAACCCGAAGTGTAAGCTGTTATACAAGCATTTTTCCAACCTCTACCACCTCATTATGGCTAATGTTAGAAAATCTATTGGTAAGAACTACTCAAACATAATTGAATTGTAACTATTGCAAAATGCATGTATGTATGATAATATCAAAAAGAAAACAATTGCGAAACAATTATAGTTTATTCCTTAAAAAACAAAAAACAGAAACAAGTAGAACAAAAACAAAACATCATCACCATCAATCTGTTATTACCTACATAATTAGAGAATTATGTATAGACATTACTTCACAGATTTAACAAGCTGAATTGACTAGATCCCGTCACGTTGCATAACTTACTATCATCGTACCATCAATAAATACTATCTACTGGGAGAACAAAACAAAAAAAAACAATACTAATGGTAACAGAAAATTGCAAAGATGAAATCTACAGTTTTATTAATTCTCTTTATTATCATTACATCATTATATTATTGGAAAATACATGATTGTATTATCATTAATTTGTTATCTACCTACACATTCATTTTAAATAGAAAATGATTGATAGGAACATCTGATCTGATGAATTAGATCTAGTGATTCGCTAAAAACATGGCCTTTCACTATGCCTACCACCGAAGAACTGAGAAATCTGTAATTTCAAGTTCTCCGTGTGTGGTGCAGAAATCCGTCATTTTTTGAAAGAGTTAGTACGTGATATTAGATCCGATCAGAATGAGATACGTCAGTAGTTTTGTAATTGAGAACCAGATCCATCCATCGGATCAAGTTCATTTGATTCTCCACAACCTGCTCTAACACACGCGATCGGATATTTTAGACCATATCTTTGAAAAATTCCACTCGTGTATACCTACCGAATACCTACAATACCTACATATATCATAGTTCTTGTAAGTAGAGCTCTCATGCAAAATATATTTTGGCGCCTTCAGGTTAAATGTGTTTTTTTTCAACTATAAACATTTGTTATGTACTTAAACGATTATTAGATAATATAGACAAATCGGCGCCCTTATGAGGGGTACAATCAACATAATAGACAGTCGCGGCCCTAGTTGTAGTTGTATAAGTATAATAGTGTTTGATTAGAAATTATACGTATATCTATAGACTAGCCTGGCCCCACCCTGTCTCCAACGCTTATTATTTGCAGTTATAACACCCACACACACAATGCCTTTTGTTAATGCACTGGAAATATAGTAAGTAGTCTATCCTCGTTTTGATGGCCTCTAAACATGCAGCACCTGGACGAAAATTATTATTTTCAGTAAAGAAATTCCCTCAATATCCATTTCATCATTTAACAAAACAAAGCAGTAAATATACAAAAAAAAAGGAAAAAAAAGAAGATTTTTATGAATGTAGCTTTTATACACAAATGTAAATATACCATGTAGACTACCATTCATAAGTATTTGTCCACCCATGTTTCTCATTAATTTTTTAGGTTACCAGACAAATTCACACCACAAAATAATTTTACAAAAACATGAACACTTTGTAGCAAGGGTAAAAAAAAATAATGGATTTTCTTGGAATAATAATAAAATGTGAAAATCATGTTTTACTTTTGGGTGGGATTTTCCGTGTCCTTTTTCGGTTTTTATTAGTATCTCGGGTAATAGGATTGCGTGTTACTTATATACCAATGCATTGAATTGTTAATTTCCCTTTAGCTTTAGGGAGAAATGCCGAAAACGAAAGAATTTTCAATTGAAATCCATTATTTAATAGTCTCTTATCATAAAATTGGCAAAAATAATCGCTAAATTTTAAATGAATTGAAAATACCAAGAAGAAGAATGCTAGAAAACAACTGGTCTACCCAAGATTACAACTTCAAGTAGACAGAAACAATGTGATTCCTAGTAAAGGTAATAGATGCCTTACTGCACCGGATATCGTAGCCCAAATAAATCTGGAGAAGGTTAAAACCGTCAGTATGTTCATCATCAAAGGCAGACTTCAAAATGGCGGTCTCCTTTACAGAGTAACTTTAAAAAAAAACAACATAAGAACGGAGCAGTTGAAGACTGGAAAAAAATATTCTGTAGTGACGAGTCTAAATTTGAAGTTTTTGGATTCGAAGCGAAGAGTCGTTGTACACCGATCAGCAGAAGAGCGAACATCTGATCAGTATTTAATGCCTTCGATAAAACCTGATAGAGGTTCTGTTATGATGGAGATTCAGTTGACAATCCAAGGAACAATGAGGAAAGAGCAGGCAGTACAGAGATATCTTGGAAAAAAGAAATGCTGCCATCTGGACTGTGCAATTCTGGTCAAATAAGACAATGACCCGAAGCAGTAATACACTGTTTGAGGGGGACCTTACCTTAATCCTATTCAGCTCTATTGCGGGATGAACTAAACAAGAAACTTTCAGGAAGGTTTGTCCTACTTGTGGAAATAAGGGTGGAACATATTGATAAAACAATAATTTATTAATAATGCTGTAATCACAAAACTTCTTTCTATTCCCTAACCTTAAAACTATTCCAATTTATTGAGTGGGGAAATACTTTTGAGTGGTAGTGTATATCAGGAAAATTGTGATATCGACTACATATAGTGCTTCTATTATAATAACGGAAACCATGCTATAATAAAAGGTGAATCATAATTAGTGAGGAGCACTAGTGTAGAACATAGATTGAATAAATATACGTATATATTATACCTATTTTAAGGTAATTTCATTAAATATATAGGAACTATATAATTAGTTGAATTTCCATAATATTAAAATTAAAAAATTAAACAGTTTTACAACAACAAACTACTATTCGGTTTCAATTACATATTGCATCAAAACTTTGCTCTAATTCACTTGTATAAAATGTCAAATCATGATGAAATACATATACAGATTGAGACATTTCATCTAGAAACATAGGAGAAACTACAAGTAATAAGACAATCTTGAAGGTGGATAATTTTACAAGTATTCTACCAGCCATCTCTTTTCAACTCAGACGAAAGTTATATAGTCGGAGAGGCGACCGCAAAAAATGGTTCCTATTTCTGAAAGGATGAAACTTTCAGAAAATATAGTACTTATGGTGACAATTGTTACTAGCCTAGGCAACCCTACCGGAACCTGATCCGACGGCCGGAAAACCACATTTTCGGTACCCC